>PVHP010002213.1:0-93309 GCA_004024765.1 Zapus hudsonius | reverse complement strand
GAGAGAGAGAGAGAGAGAGAGAGAGAGAGAGAGAGAGAGAGAGAGAGAGAGAGAGAGAGGCAGACAGAGAGAATGGACGCACCAGGGCCTCCAGCCACTGCAAATGAACTCCAGACACAGGTGCCCTATTGAGTATCTGGCTTTACATGGGCACTGGGGAATTGAATTTAGGTCCTTCTGCATCACAGGCAAACACCTTAACCGCTAATCCATCTCTTCAGCCCTCAGCTTCTAAACCTGTGATCTAAATAAACGTTGTTGGTTTTTTCTAAATAAGTGCCCAGCTTGAAGTATTCTGTGACCACAGCAACAGAGAGTTCACTCATTGGAAGGGTTTCCAGCCCAAGATGGCACCTTCATTTCCCAGAGTATGTGCCCCCCCCAGCTGGAGAGACTAGAGCCCAGGAGCACAGTGAGCAGGCCAGGCTGCCTCTAGCTCCTTCGACTGGTGTGTGTCTCCTTCCACCTCCTCTTGCCAGGCATGCCAGCTCAAGAGCCATTAGTCCCATAACCCCTGTGCTTGTGTGTCTCCTCTCTCCTCCTATTGTCTAGGAGGGGGGAGAAGGAGGAGGAGGAGGAGGAAGAGGAAGAGGAGGAGGAGGAGGAGGAGGGTACTCACCCACACACCTGGGACAGCACTGCCGAGGCTCCATCACAGGATGCGGGCAGTGGGTGGGTGGGCAGCGGAGGCGGTAACAGTTCACATGGGCAGTCTGAAGGGGACACAAGGATCAGCCCTGATTCCAAGGGACCACTGCCTCCCACCTATGGGGTCCTCTCCCAAGTGCTCACCTCAGCTGCAGAACTCCACCCTATCTTATTCGGTGGTGGGTGGTCCAGTCCCTGCCTGCCTGCTATGCCCACTAAGTGGATCTCACCTGACCACCCATTGCCTCTGCGCTCACCCTGGGGAGGACAGAACCTGTCCACGGATCACTCAGAGGATGTGACCCCTTTATGGTGTGAGAAGAACAAGTAGAAACTTTGAATATTTTTTTGTTTTTTGTTTTTTTCAGGTAGGGTCTCACTCTAGCCCAGGCTGATCTGGAATTCACTCTGTAGTCTCAGGCTGGCCTCAAACTCACAGCGATCCTCCTATCTCTGCATCCTGAGTGCTGGGATTAAAGGCGTGAGCCACCACACCCGGCTGAATTATTTTTGATTATTGATCTTAGTGTGTTGACTATGATTTTTTGCATGCATGCATGTGTGTATGCATGTGTGTGCATGTGTGGCGTATGCACGTATGTGCCCGTGCAACACCCCGTCACTCTCCTGTGGTAGCCAGAGGGGAACAGTGGGTGTCAGGCTCCTTTTCTCTCCTGCCAGTTCTTACTTGAGCAAGAGTCTCTTACTGACCCTGGAGTGAGTGTGAGTGTGTGTGTGTGTGTGTGTGTGCGCTCCAGGGTCTCTGCTCCCCTACAAGACTGGGGTTACAGACTTCATGTTCACATCCAGCTTTTAAGTGGGTTCTAGGGATTGAACTCAGGTGATCTCTAAAAGCCTGCTGAGGCACAGGAAGTGTTATTAACCACTGAGCAACCTCTCCAGGCCCAGTATTTTTAAAAAATATTTTATTTATTTACTAGAGAGAGAGAGAGAGAGAGAGAATATGGGTACACCAAGGCCTCCAAGCCACTGCAAATGAACTCCAGACACATGCACCCTCTTGTGCATCTGGCTGTATATGGGCACTGGGGAATCGAACTCTGGTCCTTCTGCATTGCAGGCAAATGCCTTAATTGCTAAGCCATCTCTTCAGCCCCCAGTATTTTTTTTAACTCTAGGGTTTTCTTCTTTCAATGCTGTGGTCAAGGAAGAAATGAGGACAGATGGCCCAGATGGCACAAGACTAAAACCCTGACATGGAAAAGACTCAGGGCTTTGAGATCCCATTTCCTCCATCTCCAGGAGCTCTGAGTGACCCTGGAGTCAGCCTTTGGAGTTGGCACCAGAGAAGAAGGGAACCGAAACAGATGCAAGAGAACTGGGCAGAGAAAGATGCATTTAAGAGGTGAACAGAAGAGAGAAGTGCCATTGTCCTTTTGGGAGGCTTTCCCACTGTCTCCCGGGCTCCTTCGTGCTCTACACCTTGTGATTCACCATCATGGGCTGTCTCTCTACTCAACCATGAACTCCAAAGCAACTGTCAGCACAGGGCCTGACTCCACGAAAGGGCCTGCTAGCATCTAAATGAACACACGAGTGAGTGATGAGTGAGCAGGGGTTGGGCAGAGAGGTTATCCAATATGTAGAGCCAGCATGGATCAAAACTCTGAAGTCATCAGTTTGTTTCCAGCCCTTCACCCCTAGTTCTCTGACTGCCCTCTGCCAGCAGTGATCCTAGAATGCACTTTTCCCAGAGGAAGCTTCTTGCCTCCTGAAAGACCCTAGACTGTCCCAGTCCTGGGATCACTGCTGCCCAAGGCGGCCTGAGATAATTACAAGAACTGATCACTGCTGAAAGATATTCCAAATCCACAGAACCTGTCTGAACTCCAACAGGAACTTTCTAGAGGTCCAGCAAGCAGAGGCTTATTCGGTGGAGTGCAAGGGATGTGTGGCCTCAAGAGTCACAACCTTTCAAGAACATCTGGACCTGTGTACGTAGTATGCACCGTGTTTGGGTGTGTGCGTATGCATGTGTGTGGTGGCCACACGTGTCTTCAGATCATGTGTGCATGTACATGTGTGTGGAGGCCCGAGAATGTCTGGTGTTGTCTATCAGTCTGCCTCCTTATTTCCTTGAGAGAGAATCTCTCTTTCACTAAACCTGGAACTTGCCATTTTTCAGTTAGACTAGCTGATCAGCAGGCTCCAGTAATCCTCCTACCCCCACCCCTCAGCCATGGAGTTACAGGTGTGCACAGCCACATCCAGCTGTTACAGGGGTGCTAGGGATCGAACTCAGATCCTCATGCTTTCGAAGCAACTGCTCTTCCCCTCTGAGCCATCTCCCCAGCTCAGGAACCTTCCCTTGACTCTGGCCTTGGAAGAGACACAGATGGAGGCAATCAACCATGAACAGCAGGAAATCGGGTGGGGACAGGCTGAGGGTGAAAGGATGGTACGAGGCACATGGAACAGCCTTTTGTTGCCAAAGGAAACCTCTCAGGAAAGTCATAACTACCATGTAGGGAGTGGCCGGTGGCTGCACATAGGTAGATAACCAGCTTCTTTTTCTCAGCAACCCACGAGGTTAACAGCCTATGATCACCCAGCAGCTCGATTCTGTCACCAGCCTCACCAGGATGCTGAACTGTCTCTGACAGACTCACTCACTCACCCACTGGATGACTCTGTATCCACTGGGTGCCGGGCCTTCTTGTGAGCAGTAGCAACATAGCAAGGAGTGACAATCTCTGTTCTCACAGAGCCTACATCCTAGTGGCAGGAAATAGACTACAAAAAAGTAAACCAGCAGGAAACAAGGCAATTTGAAAGGTTGCATTTATGGCATTAATCAAACCAGGTGATGTGATTAGATGAACACATTTAGAAACAGCTTGTCAGGGGAGTGTCACCTTGTAAGTGGGTGACATTCAGATTATAAGTGGGGAAAGAAGAAGCCCTCGATGAGAAGAACAGGTCTGGAGAAGCCTGTTCCAGTGGAGGGAGTAAGTTCAAGTGCTGGAGGAACAGACAGGTCAGCACGGCTACAGTGGAGCTCGCAGAGATCAGAGCACTTGGAGAAGAAGGATGATGGTGGAACATGCAGAGCTCCGGCAGGGCATTTCAGCTTTACTGAAGGAGCCATGAAAAGCTACTGGGGAAGGCTGAGTGGAGAGAGTGCTTGCTTAGCATGTACAAAGCCCTGGGTTCAATCCTCAGTACCACATGAATCAGGCATGGGGTAGTTTGAAGGTATGTCCCCCATAGACTCAGGTGTTTTATTAAAGCTTGTAACTTGGATTTCCAGCCACCTGGCTAGAAGAAGTGTCACTGGGGGTGGATCCTGGGGTCTAGACTTAAGGTGTGTTTGGGGAGGTGTGGATCTGAATTCCAGCCTAAAGGTATGCAGATATTTTGAGCTCTGACTGTGCTTGCTTGTGATGCTGGCTATTTTGGTCTGCTTGGATTTATGAATGGGAGCCGGCTCCTTCTGCCATTTGATGGAACTTCCCCTGGATCTGTAAGCTTGAAATAAACCCCTTCATCCCCTAAACACTGTTTGGTTGGATGTTCTTCCCAGTAATGTGGAGCTGACTACAGCAGGGCGTGATAGCACATGGCTATAATCCCCACACTTGGCAAATGGAGGCAGAAGATCAGAAGTTCAACATCATTCTTGGCTACATAATAAGGTCAAAGACCAGCCTAGACTACCAGAGACCCTATCTCAAAAAAAAAAAATCTGCTGAAGGGTTTTAGAGTAGAATGACACCATCGGTCTCAGGATAACTCCAGCTGTTGCATGGAGGATGGATTTTGAGGGAGCAGCAGGGAAACATTTTGGGGGGTTCCGATAGCAGTCCAAGTAAGAGATGAAGGAGGTTTAGGTGGAGAGGAGGGGCGATAATGGAGAGAAGTGGAGGGATTCTGGGTCCACTTGAGAAAAATGGGCAACAGTCCTTTGGGTTGAGAAAACTATGTGTGTGGAGTCTGGGGAAGGAGACATGAATTAGCTCCAGTGGGCCACAAAACTTGGACTTTGTCAACTGGACCACATGATATGTCTGGAATTTTCTGTTATGGTTTCCTTTCTGTTCTCTGGCTATATTTCATAGAGTTCTTTCTGAAACGACTGATTGGCCTCAGATGTGCTAAGGAAAATGGAAAGAAGGAATGAGAGACAGGAGCCACTGGGCCAAGGCTGCCTCTGACAATACCATTCTAGGACGTTGTTCCAGGGTGCCTGGACCTCAAATCCATCTGTCCTCCTGCCCCCTGGGGTGAGCTCACAGGAGTTTTCCCAAACATACCTGATATAGGTGGCCCAATGACCAGAGGGACCTACCTCAGAGCAGGTACAACGCAGGCAGTACATCAGGCCTTGTGGCTCCAAGTAGGGGTGCCAGCTCTCGCCAGGGGAGAACCTCTTTCCATTGAAAAGGCAGAACATGCTTGGGCCTGGAAGCCAACGAGGGCTATTAGTCCCAGCAGGCTTCAGCCCAAAGTCCCACCTCATTCTTGCCCCCAGAATGTCTGAGTGTGACTATCAGCTGGACCACACCCTTGCTGTGTAACATTGGGCATGTTGCTGCCTCTCTCTGAGCTCTAAACACCTCTCTCAGAGCAGCTAGGGAATCAAGCAGTTAACATGCTTTACACACTAATGTGGGATACAAGTGAGTTCTCACTTGCAGATGACTAGTATGAGGATAAACTACACACGAGGCCACAGAGCAAGTCAGACACCATACTGGGTTGACTGTCTTAGTCTTCTGTTCCCTTTGCCCCATCATGGAAAATGGGTTTCCTTGTCTTTTGTCCCAATTCTCCTGCTCTAGTCTCTCCCTGCTCCCAATACACACACACACACACACACACACACACACACACACACACACACACACACACACACAGAGCCCCTCTGGGTTTTGAATAAAACTACTCCAGCATTTTCCTTCCATACTATACCCTATATCTTACCTACCCATGCTGAAAATATGATTAAGAAACTGAATTTTAGGGCAGGAGAGATAGCTAAGTGGTTAAAGTACTTGTTTGCAAAGCCTGCAGGCCTGGATTTGATTCCCCAGCACGTAAAGACAGATGCACAAAGTGGTACATGCATCTGGAGTTCATTTGCAGTGGCAAGAGGCTCTGGAGCACCTATTAATTCATTCTCGCTCTTTTCCTCTGCTTACAAATAAACAAAAACATCTTCTAAAGAAATTGACTTTTACATATAACTTTTTTGCTAGTACTCTGAGTCGTGAGTGACATCTCAAGTGACTTTTCAGTTAGCTACATAGCTGTTGCTGAGAGGTAGACAGATGCTTCTAGAATTATTGGGTTCCAGACATAGTGGCTCACACCTTTGACTCCAGCACTCAGGACGCTGAGGTGAGAGGGTTGTCATGAGTTTGAAGCCAGCCTGGGCTACAGAGTGAGTTCTAGTCAGCCTGGCCTAGAGTGAAACCCTGCCTCAGGGGGGAAAAAATGGAAAGACTGAAATGTGAGTTTGTTTTACAAAGTAGATTAAACACCTCTCTTACTTTCCTGAAGCCGCTAACTCCCTCTCACATCTCCTAACCAATCACAGCCACCCTCACTTACCCTCTCTCCCATGCCTGGACTTGGGTCAGGCCTCTAGGTCCAATGTCCCTGCCTCTGCCCACCAAGCTTCCTCTTCTCCCATCCTCCCAGCTCTCCTAGGAAGCCACCCAAGGATCTTTGGCCTAGAAGTTTTCTTTTTTCTTTTATATATATATATATTGTCCATAATGAATTACATTATTTAGTGGGCAAACAATGAGTTGTTATCCCCAATGCCCCCCTCCCCATCCCCAATCAGCTGGATATCCTCCCCCGTGGGCCATCTGGATCAGTCCTTGTGGCAGGGGACCATGGATAGCCTAGTACTCAGCTCGGTCCTCCGACCCAGAAATTTTCTTATGGGAAACTGTCACTTATATTCTTGTTAGATGGAATTTGGAGAGCCAGAGCAAGTCAAATGCCAGCAGAGACTCAATTTTCTCCATACTGAAATATGGAGAAAGGAGCCTGCATTCATTAATTGCTTTCTCTGTGCTGAACTTTTTCCCTAAGTTACTGAATGAGTTTAGGGATGTAATTGAGTATTAACATGTTTGTTTAGCATTCATGAAACCCAGGCAAGGTGGTAAATGGCTATAATCCATTGGGAGGCTGAGACAGGAGAACCAGGAGTTCTAGGTCAGCCTTGGCTACCTGAAACGCTTGCTTACAAAAAAAGTGACTTAAAGATATCTTAAGTATTGTGTAAGAATTCAATGGGGGCTGGAGATATGGTTCAGTGGTTAAGGTGCTTGCCTGCAAAGCCTAATGGCCCAAGTTTAATTCCCCAGTACCCACATAACTCCATGTACAAGATGTACAAGATGACACATGCGTCTGGAGTTCTTTGCAGTGGCTGGAGGCCCTGGTGTGTCTATTCTCTTTCTATCTGCTTCTTTCTCTCTCTTTCTCTCACGTAAATAAGTACACTAATTTTAAATATCTCATTTATTTATGAGAGAGAGAGAGAGAGAGAATGGGTGCACCAGAGCCTTCAGCCACTGCAAACCAGATACATGCACCACCTTGTGCATCTGGCTTTGCATGGGTACTGGGGATGCCTTAACCACTAAGCCATCTCTCCAACCCAATAAAATATTTTAAAAAAGAAATGGAACAATGATTGTAAAGTGCTTACTGAGTCCAGCTACTGATACTAGTGGATGGTATAATTATGGTAATTAAGGTAATAAGCACAAAGCTACTGCCATGGGAACACCATGAAGAGTGAAACAGTTTGAAATGTGGGCTACATAATATCCACCCTGCAGTGCTTTGTAATTGTTACCCAGAGGGCCCAGAGCCCTCCAGCTAAGATTTGAACCCATGGCTCCAGGTTCCAAAGGAGATCCCATCCCCTATGGCTTTTTGTGTGTTTATTTTGTTTATTCAACGTAGGATCTCACTAGCCCAGGCTGACCTAGAACTCACTCTGTAGTCTCAGGTTGGTCTTGAACTCATGGCAATCCTCCTACCTCAGGTGTGCACCACCACACCTACCTATGGCTTCTAACCTAAACTCCAAGCCTCTTCCTATTTCTGTGCCCTATCAACCACCATTCCCCATCCCCCGGTCCTTCCTCCTAGACAGCTACTGGTCTATGATCTAGAAGGTGTCTTTCCAGCCCTCTCTCCCACTTCTTGGTCTCAGAAACATGGCTCTCACATCTTTGGGATCTCTTTCTTTTAGCCTTTCAAGCTCACACTGAGGACAATCTAGGAGTTAGCAGGAATGGGCCCCTGACACACGCCTCTTAGGAGATGGGTATCACAGGTCATTCCCACTGCTCCAGAAGTTGCTTTGAGGGGTCTAAGGAGATGGCTCAATTGGAGAAAGTGCTCACCGCACAAGCATGAGGATCTGAGTTTGGATCCCTGACACCCATGTAAAAAGGCAGGTGTAAGAATTCATGCCTGCAGTCCCAGTGCTGGGTAGGCAGAGCTAGGAGGATATCCAGAGGCTGGGGCCTAGCTTGTATAGCCAAATTGGTGAGCTTTAGGCTCAGAAGAGATTCTGTCTCAAGAAATAAGGTAGAGGGCTGGAGAGATGGCTCTGCAGTTAAAGGCATTTGCTTACAAATCCTGACACCCTGGGTTCAATTCCCCCAGTACCCTCATAAAGCCAGATGCCCAAAGTGGCACATGCATCTGGAGTTCATTTGCAGGGGCAAGAAGCCCTGGTGCACCCATTACCCCCCCATCTCTGCTTGCAAGTAAGTTAATAAAAATGTTTTTGAAAAAATAAGACAGGGAGTGATTGAGGAAGAAACCTTATATTGACCTCTAGCCTTCACAAACACACACACACATATGTACACACACTTGTGCATATACTGAGGATCTTAGGAACATACAGCTTTGGTCTCTCCCTGCCCTCTTCCCAGCCATCCATAGTGGAGGGAACCACCAGCCAGCAGGTCCTGTCCCCCAGGAGCCAGCCAAGTACGGCTGGCCCGTATCAAATGAGCTATGTTTATCTCTCAGCCTCCCCTGGCAAAGGGTGGAACCCAGGCCCAGCTGGGGTGATGGTCAGAGCCAGCCCAACTCTCCAAGGAGTGAATAATGTCTTTCTTCCTCAGTCCCCTCCCCTCCCAGGAGAGGGTGTGATTGCAACACTGTGGCCACCTCTGGTCTCAGCAGTACCTTCACGGGATGGCCCTGGAGCCCCATCCTCTGTGCCAGTTGGCACCTTTTGCCTTCCCTGCCTACTCAGAGCATAAGGACAGGAGCTGCTCAGCCAGGGCCCTGGCAAGGAGGCTCCTCCTCTCAACATGCCTGGCAGACACTGGGTCTGTGGGGGGCCTGGCAAGAGGCCTCTGTGGCCACAGACCCCACCAACCACACCCTCTAAGGTGCCTGGAGCCCTCTCTTCTTCTAGGGAGGTGAGTGTCCAAGGCCATGTGAAAACTGGGTGGGAGGGAGACCTGCCAGCCGTAGCTACCCTGGTTTCCACAATCCTGGCACAAGCTTGGTCAGGGAGCACTTAATCCTCAAGCAGAGAATACACTGTGTGAAGTTCACAAACATCTTTCCTTCTCTGAGCCTCAGTTTTCCCATCTGCAAAACAAGGGGGTAACTAGTAAAGGTTTATATTTTATGAATCCATGATTTCTGATCCAAAGACTCTAGGTTTCTTTCTATTTTTGGGGGGGGGGTAGGGTGGGGTGGATTTGGAGGTAGTGTCTCCCTCTAGCCCAGGCTGACCTGGAATTCACTATGTAGTTTCAGGCTGGCCTTGAACTCAAAGCCATCCTCCTATCTTGACCTCCCAAGTGCTGGGACTAAAGTCAGGGGCCACCACACCAGGCAGAGTTCCAGTTTTCGGAGACTTGAGAACTTGTTTTTAAGTGCCTGCATCTCAGTCAAACAAGACGCTTCTCGATTACTCTGTGTTGTAATATCCGTGAATCTTGGAGGTGCTGATGGGTCGCCTCCACCTTGGGCTCTCAGGACCTCCTAGGTGGACTGGGGTGATCATCTGGGAGCCACTGAGGCCAATCCTCACTGACCCTCCCTCTCTTTGTCCTCTGTGACCCTTGCCTTTCCCTCGCACCCACCATTTAGCATCCCACTCACCGTGTCCAGTCCTCTCTAGCCCTGAGAGTTAGGCTTGTTTCTGCCCCAGGATCCAAAGGTCAAAGCTCAAATCATAGCTTTAGCTTGTGTTCGCAGCCTGAGTTCACTGAAGCCATTCAATCATCCCAGGACTGTTTCCACATCTGTTTAATGAGACTAGCAATATTCTCTACCTCTTGGGGTTATTGTAGAACTAAGTTAGACCCTGTGCATACAATGCCTAGTATTTGATTACATATTAGATGCTCAGTTAAGTAGTGAGTAAAACCAGACAGCAAAAATCAGATCTGGGTGCTGGATGCACATTTTCTTAACAGTCTGTTTCTTTTCTTTTCTTTTCATTTTTTTTTTTTTTGAGGCTGGGTCTCACTCTAGCCCAGGATGACCTGGCACCCACCCCAGACTGGTTTCAAACTCATGATGATCCTCCATTTCTTCCTTCTGAGTGCTGGGATTGAAGGCATGTGCCACCATGCCAGGCTTAACAGTCTGTTTCTTGTGATATGTCTCCAGAGTAGCATATACATCTTAGCCCGTGACCATCATAATTCCCCTGAGGTCCTACGGCCTAGGTCTCCTCTTCCCTGAGGTCCTCTGCATGCTTCCAGCTTTGCTCACAGGTCAGATCCATAAATCTGTCTTCAATACCATATGTGCCCACCTAGACCTCGGGTTGGAACGCAGAGATGAAATCAGCTCAGAAGGTTAGAGCCAAGGATGGGAAGGCAGGGGTGAGTAGCAAGAGCTTGGGCTGGAGAGAGGGGCAAGGCTCAGCCTGAGCCTGTGGTGTTAGGAGGGTGGGGGCAATGAGCATGATCAATGCCAGTGGCCTCAGAAATGGGGAGCTGACCGCAGGGTGAGCCCGAGAGCAAAGGCCAGGAAGGGGCTGTGGCTGTCACCCTGGTGGCCTTCATCTACTTGTTAACCAAAAGGGCAGCAATGCCGATGGGCAAAGGTGCAGGTTGGTTCTGTGGGCAGACTGGATAGGACATGGGTGGAGAAGCAGAGGAGCAAGGGCTGAAGAGATGGCTCAAGGGTTAAGAGAGCTTGCTTGCCAAGCCTGAAAGCCTGATGACCTGGGTTTGATTCCCTAGTACACATGTAAAGCAAGATGCATAAAGTAGTACATTTGTCTGGAGTTCTTCTGTAGTGGCAGGAGCTCTGGCATATACCCATATGCACTCTCTTTCTCTCTGCCTTTTTCTCTCTCACATAAATAAATGAAATAAAAAAATAAGATGAGATGGAGGTTTGGTTGAATGTGATGTCAGGATGGCTCAGAACCACCTTCGTGGTGAAGAGCTACAAGCCAGTGTGGCAGCCTGCAGCTTTTGGCACCATGGAAGTTGGGAGGGACAGGGATGGAAGAAAATGGCCACTGTGGTGGCAGCTCCTGGGCAGGATCCAGAAAACTGACTCGTCAATGGCAGGGTACTTGGCACAATAGGCAGTAGGCGTCATTCTCATTAGTAACAGGACTATCACTTCCTGTTACTTGTCCATTTATTTAGGGAGCATCTGTGTCTCCAGTCTTACTCCCAACCATGGGCCAAAGACACGGCTCATGAAGCAGGCAGGCACGTGCTATGACAGTGAGACCTCAGGTCCTCAAGACTAGGTCTTGGAGACATTAACAAAGCCCTGGAGGGGAAGGGCTTGCCAGGTAGCAGGAGCCACCTGCAAAGGCAGAGAGCCAGAACCATGCCTGGTATCGCTCAGAAAGGAACTGAGGTGGTCTAGCCCCTCTTCCCGCAGGAAGTAGCATCCCACAGGCCACAGCCCAGGTTTCCACATGTATTATCTATTTTTAAAGACTGTTTTTTTTTTAAAAAAATATTTTATTTATTCATTTTCAAGCAGAGAGAGAGAGAGAGAGAGAGAGAGAGAGAGAGAGAGAGAGAGAGCACACCAGGGCCACCAACTTGTGGGTCTGGCTTATGTGGGACCTGGGGAATTGAACCCAGGGCCTTAGGCACTGGAGGCAAGTGCCTTAACCGCTGAGCCATCTCTCCAGCCCTTAAAGACTGTTTTTACTGAAGATTTTTATTTATTTATGAGAGAGAGAGAGAGAGAGAGAGAGAGAGAGAGAGAGAGAGAGAGAGAGAGAGAGAATGGGCTCACCAGAGCCTCTGGCCACTGCAAACAAACTCCAGACACATGTGCCACTCTGTGCAACTGTCTTTACGTCGGCACTGGGAAATTGAATCCAGGTCATTAGGTTTTGCAGGCAAGTGCCTAAACTACTGAGCAATCTCGCCAGCTCCTCCATATTTATTATCTATCTTGACAGACTTAGAGTAATTGAACTTAGTTCATCTAGCCCCAATTTAGGGCAGTAATATTTCTCACGAAGATTCCAAATGTTCCCACGTCACTCCCAGGCTGTCCTGAGCTGGCCCCTGGCTCTTTGTTTTGTTTATTCAAGGTAGACTCTCACTAGCCCAGGCTGATCTGGAACTCACTCTGTAGTCCCAGGTTGGTCTTGAACGCATGGCAATCCTCCTACCTCAGGTGTGCTGGGGTGATGGTTACTACTCTGTGGTGGCCCTGTTGCATTTTCAGCCTCATCCTGTCCTGCTTTCTCATCCCCCTCATGCTTTTGGGTCTTCCTATGCTGTAGCCTCTGCCTGGAACATGATGCCCCATCTCCCATGTTGGACCTTCCCCTCACTCCTCCAAAGACAGCTAACTTACTGCTGTTTCTAAAAAGCCACCCCAACCTTGTAGGGTCCTGGGTTCTCCTTCAGGACTGATTTCAACCCTGTCCCAATTCTTAACACCATGCTTTGGAAGTGCTTGTTAAGTGGGACTGACTTCTGTACTAAACTGGGGACATGAGAGAAAGGACCAGATCTCATTGAATTGTGTGCTCTATGCAGAATGTGTGTAAAGTGATGCTTGGTGAATGAAGAATGGAGAGACACAGAGAGAGAGCAAGAGCACATGCCTCTAGGAGAGGGGCCAATTGCAGTCCTTAATCCTGGAAACCACTCTCTTTCATAAAAAGGGAACTTCATTGCACTGATGGAGAGCCAAGTCCCTCTCAGCAAGTATACCTTGCCACATAACAGAAATTAGCTTTTGACCTCCCTTTCTGGCTCCTGCCACTGACTCTTCAACTACCTGCCAAACCAAAGAACATCATGTCCACAAGGTCAGGAGCCCATGGCAGCTAAGGGCATGCGTGATTTCCTGATCTTTGCATGGAAGTCAAAATTTACTAACTATTCCCAACCAAGTGCATCCCACAGCCTGACCCAAAACCCAAATGCTATGATTAAAGGGGGGTGGGGGGCAGAGAAGGGTGGACAGTGTGTCTGGGAACACTTCCAGTGGGAAGCAAAAAGTGCAACCCGAGCTGGGCGTGCACCACCACCTAGACTGGGGCTGGACTTAAGGCCCTCTGCACTCAGGTGCTCCCACACCCTCAAGGTTGTGCACACCTTTAATCCTAGTGAGGTAGGAGGATTGCTGTGAGTTCGAGGTCAGCCAGAGACTACATAGTGAATTCCAGGTCAGCCTGGGCTAGAGGGCGACCTACCTCGAAAACCAGAAATAAACAACAACAACAAAAAAGGCAACCAGAAAGAAGTTTTTGGGCTGGGGCCAGGGTGAGAGGTCTGGAATTGTGGCAAGAACTCAGGAAACCTGAGTGAGCCAGGCTGCTCAGGAATGTGGGAGGTTTACATCTCTTCGCTTCCACCCACACAGCCATACTTTCTTTATTTATAGTTCCCCTCTTCACACAAACAAACTCACTCTCCTCTGGGACATAAGCTCTGCTCTGGGCTCTGGCTCCTAATGGGAGAGGCCTCCTAAGGGAATCAGAAGATAAATTCCTGTAATGAGTAAACTGGTGTAAGAGGCACACGTCTCTGAACACAATTGCTTTCATCTGACGCACAACCAATAAGTAGAAGCATGAAGTGCCTCCAGGACACAATCATCAAGCTAAAGACAGCTCGGGGAAGAGAGGGCTGTCTGTGTCCTGTTCTGCCCTGGACATATCCACTTAGATTCACAGAATTCTAGAGAGTTAGGGATTTGGATGATGTCCAATCATCTTCTTCTAGAGATGTGGAAAGTGAGCCCCGGAGAAGGATCAGGACGTGCCTAAGATCCCTGATTCATGCCAGCACAAACGTCAATGCCAGATATGAAGAGGATGTTCATAGGGCTACCCATACCCTAAGGGACAGGGCCAAAAGAAATGACTTTGAAAAAGGCCTCAGGTGAGACATAATGTCCTCCTGAGTGCGAGCTTGGACAAGAGGAAGGGGTCTTGCTCAAGACAGGGGATGCCTGAATGATGAATGATCTCAGTACTGCATCCCCCAGGAATGCCGCTGTCCTGACAGTCCTTTTCTTCAGGAGCCCAAGACATTCCAGGTCCTTTTCTTTAAGCCGGCGCCATGGCTGGCGGCGGGGGCAACTTGAGAGGCCAGTCCTGGAACAGGTGCAACAGCTGGAGCAACTGCGCAGCTGTCACAGACAGGCTCAGCAGCACAGAGCCAGTGAATGAGACAGAGACCTCTACTGGTGGGAGCGGGGAGGACCGCCTGGTCAGAGACCCAGACTGGGGCTGGACTTCAGGCCCTCTTCACTCAGGTGCTCCCACGCCCTCAAGAACATCTAGACAAGTGGGTGGAGATGTGACTAAGCTGAACAGCTGGACAGGGTCCCTATTGTTGTGGGTCCCACTGCCCTAGGCCACCCACCTCTGTCTGAGTGGCAGGAACACACATCTACACTCCCCCAACTTCCCTTTCCTTCTCAAAGTCTTCTTCCCTAGAGTCCAGATCAAGCCAACCACACACCTGGATCTCAGAGACTTAGGAAGAATGAGTTGCTAATGCTAGCATCTCCTCAATAATCATCCACCTGTGTTGAACCATCTCACCTTGCAGGTGAAAGGCAGGCAGAGAAGGGCAAGGTGTCCTGGGCCACAGTTGGAATGGGGAAACAACCAGGGCTGCAGGCTGACCCCCCCTGATTGCAAGTTTGCCCTCTGAAGCACATCAGACAGACCATGGGTAACACCTTTCTTCCCAGGTCTGCTTTTGGGGTCTGACATTCTGTCACTTGAGAACCAAAGTGTCCATTCCCATAACACACAAGCCCTTAAAGAAAGAATAGAGAAGTCTTACTTGGAAATTCTTTCCTGAATGCAGCCTGGAAGAGGGAGGGAAGAGGAAGCTGAAGCACGCTAGGCACCTAAAGGGAGCAGTTAGCAAAGCAGGAGTGCCAAGAAGGGAGCCAATGCAGGGAAGAGCGCTGAAGAGGGAGTACAGGAACTAGACTACTTGGTCCTAGAGGGGAAGAGGGAACAGAGTAAGCCTCACATACTTACCTGGCAGGGGAGACACCATGATCACAGTGTAAGCCTCACATGGATGTGGCTTAGCTTGGGGCTGGGGTCAGTGCCAATCAGAAACCAGGCCAGAGACCCAGCCTGTGTGATGGCTCCAACCTGGGGTGGAATTTGGGTTCAATCCATGGACAGGGTTAGACAGTTAGGGTTCAGCCTGTGGCTAGAGTTGAGACTCAGCCTGAATTGGCATCAGGGCTCAATCTATGGCTGAAAATAGAGCCAAGGAGAAAATAACCTTTGCTGAGCAGCCTTGGACTTCACTATGCTGAAATCCCTGCTCCCCAGCCTTGCACAGGGTAGTCTGACCTTACATGAACCTGTCCACACAGACCCGAGAATTCCCATCCATTGATACCTTTTGGGGGAAAAAATGCTTGGGGTGTCACCAGGAGGACTTCTTCCCTACAACTGGCTTGAGATCTCACTTACACTAAGATAAGGCTTCTCATAAGAGACCTTCAGATAAGATGCTGCAGGATTGTTGTAAGCTTCACAGATTAGACTGGCAATGCCAAACAAAATGAGGCTGAGGTGGGAAGTGATGTGGTCTAATTCACACAGCTAGTAAGTGACATGTCAGAGTGTAGGTCTCCACTCTTTCCTTTTTGACCTTATGGCAAATCCCCCCTTCTCTTTCTTGGCTTAAGTCTACCTCTAAGAGTAGAGAAATTGGTGAGAAAGCTCTTCCAGCTCTAGAGTCCTCACCCGAATGCCAGGCCAACCTCACCTGCTTCGCTTCGTGAGCTGCCTCTGATTTGCTTTTTTGTTTCCTTAAATCTGGAGCCCTGTATGAACAGGGTTATCCAGGAGAATGGTGGCTGGACCTGGTGACAGATGTGGACTCAAATACCAGTGAAAACACAGAGGAGAGAAGAACTTGCTGGAAGAGGTGACAAAGGGCTGACAGTCTTGGGAAGCCCCAGGGGCAGGCAGTGAGTGGCCCAGGGGCAATCCTGAGGAGTGATTGGATTTCATCTTGAGCCAGAGTGGAAGTCTGGCAATCCTGGAGCTCCTCAGAGGCTAAGTCTCTCTCAGTGAACTATCCCAAAGGCCAGGAGGAAACCCTCAGGGTTCAAGGAAGAGGAGGAGACATTTACTGAGTCCTGCTGGGTATTGTAACACATTACTCCCTTTGCTCTACTCCAGGGGACTCTTTAGGGTCCAAGTTAGTAGCTGTCTCTTGCAGATGAAAAATAGACTCAGAGATGTTGTTATGAAAATTCACACAGGTATAAGAGGCTGAGAGAAGTTAGTATGAAAAAAGACACAGGTAAAAGAAGAGGCAGAGACAGGACTTGAACCCCAGTGCTGAGCTCTTTCCAAAATATGTTCCTTGAGACAGACTGGCAGCCTTCCCCTCACCAGCAATGACAAGATGAAGACAAAGTCCATCTTCACCACCTCCACAAAGTCCTGGGCCAAAGAAAACCATGGAGGGCAGAACTGAGCTGTGGAGATGGGACTGAATGGCTGGGGTCTGAACTCCAGAATATTCCCTGTGACCTAGAGCAAGCCAGATGCTCCTCCCTGCCTCTGTTTCTTTATGGGGGGGGGGGATGCAGACAGGGTCTGCCAGTTTTGTAGGGCTGCTGAGGGAACCAGGGTCAGGAGAGAAGATTATATAAAGATTATATAACTTGCTTAAGACTACACTGTGTCTGCGGTAGGAAAGCATGGTCAGGCAACAGAGATGTCCCTATGTTAAATCCTCACAGTAGTCTTGGGAGTCTTACTCCCATTTTACAGATAAGAAGAGTGAGGCTGGGCATGGTGCCCTCCATGGTCTTCAGCAGAGCTAGTCCACATCATGGTGTCGGGCTGCCTCCCAGAGCCTTCAGAGCTCGAAACCAGCGTGGCATTGGAATTAAGAGTTTTGGTTTAGGGTGGCTCACTAGTTCTGCAAATTCTAGCAGCTTCTTTTTCCACTCAGCCTGTTTTCTCATCAGTTAAATGTAAATGACAATACGCCCACCGGAGTATTGTGAGGATCAAAACACTAGGAAGGTCACCCTGTTTAGCTCTTCTTTCTGTCCAAGGGCTCTTCCCAATCGCAACGGCCTCTCCATCGGAACCCTTTCCTGCGACAACACCCCCGGCTCTCAACTAGGACCACGGTTCCTTGCCAGTCCTCTGCAGCTCATAACACAAGCCTGAGCCATGCCAGCCCTCACAGGTCGGCGGGCGTGTCCACCCCGCGGTGCAGGTGCTGCCTGGAGGGAGGCATCCCGGGTCCTAGCCCTTTCCCGCATCCCTCGGCCCGCCCCGCCCGCGCCCGGCCTCTACTTACCCGCTCCAGCGTGGGAGTCCAAGGGGAACCCGAGAAGCGCGAGTCCCAGCAAGGAGGAGAGGATTCTCACCTCTGGAACCATCCTTCCGGGCCGCCCGGCGCCCAGCCGGGAGAAAGCGGGACCCGCGAGAGGGATACCGAGGCAGGGGACACGAATGGGTCCCCAGACCCTGCGAGAACGGCGGCCGGAGGAGTCCCGAGGTCCGGGAGGGTAGCAGGGGGGTCTAAGGTGGGACCCGGAGGACGGAGGGAAGAGGACAGGGAGCAAGAGGAGGGAGGGAGATGAAGGGATGGAGAAAGGAGGTCGGGCGGGAGGGAACCGCAGTCCCGGGAGGGAAGGTGAGAGCGAGACCCGGAGAAGAAAAGGCGAGAAGCCGGGACCCGGGCGTGCAGGGCGCGCGGGGCGCGGCGAGGCGCGCGGGACCCGGAGCTCCGGAGCGCGGGCTGGCGGCGGCGGCGGCGGCGGCGGCTCGGGGTCGGGCGGCGCGGGCCTGGGGCGCGGCGGGGCGGCGACGCGGCGGCGGCGGCCGCGGGGGAGGCTGAGCGCGGGCCGGCTGTGCACGCCCAGGGCGCCAGGCGCCGCGCTCGGGCGCATTTGTACTTGCCGCGGGAAGCAGGCAGCTCCGGGCTGGCGCTGGCCTGGCGCAGGCGCCTCCTCCGGAGCGCCGCAGGCTCGTGGATTGGCCACCCGAGAAACCAGCCCAACCTCCCCCTCCTCCCCGCTCGTGCGGGTCTCGGGACCGACGCTCCAGGCGCGGCGCCGAGGCGAGGAGAGGCGAGGGGGCTGGGGAGGGGGGAAAGGGGCCATCCGGACCCCGGGGTTTAACCCCTGACTCCCCGAGTGCAGGAGGGCGAAGACCCCGTTAGGCTTCAGGTGATGGATGAGATGTCGGGACGGGCTGTGGGGACCCTGGCAGTTCGGGATGGGGCGCCTGGCCGTGCGTGCTTGGAGCTCCCATCTGGATGGAATCAGGACACTTGCCATTCTTAATTCAGTTTGTGGTCTGGACACACCGCCTCGGAGTCTGTTTCCCCAGCATTATTAAAGTGGGAGGGGTGATGCCTTTTAATATCTTTAATGTCACCCCCCCAATTGTTGCGAAGATCAAATAAGATCACGAACGTTAAAGCATTCAAGCCTCAAAGAGAAGTCGTCCTAATTTCAGGTGCCAAGTGCCAATTGTCTTCCGTCCCTCTAACTGGATCTCTCCAAGCGCCTCCAAGCGTCGGAAGAGAGCCCAGCAAGACTTCGCCATTTTCCCGCTCTTTAGCCCGCACAGGTGAGTGACCATCTCAGACATCTTCAGTGACAACAGGTTGTCAGTGTCATCTGTCCACCCGAAGGACAGTGCGATCCGATCCCTCCAACCCGTGTGTTGAATGAGCTAACAGGACTCTAAGGTAAGGTCAGCTCCGCCCATCCAAGTTCTGAAATGTTAAGGGCAGAGTTAAGGGGTCTGTCTGTGCCCCTAACCTGCTGGGCCCACTTTGGGTTTGGACCTCAGCTTCCCGCGCTGCTTCTCCTGCTGCGCTCCTGTCTCTAGGCAAGCGTTGGTAGGAGACCAGGGGAGAAGGGAGAAGGGATGGTGACCCACATCCATTCTGGTTCAAACAGTGACTGGAATAAGACTGGGCTCTGCATTCCGCTGTGCTGCCCACAACCCCCCACCCCCTTTTAAAGAGTGACCTGTGAGAGAAACCAGTGACCCCAGAGCAGCCTTTCTAGAGCTCTCAAAGTTAGGACAACCATGATTGCTCCCAATGTCCCTCAAACCTGGCTCATTTCTCCTCTCTCAAGAGTACAGTACTTAAAACACACACACACACACACACACACACACACACACACACACACACACACACACACCCAGAGGGGGGAAGAGATCTTCCCTTCCTTTTTTGCTTAAAATGTGCTGTGCACCTATAATTATGTCTGAGGTTTAAGAGTTAGGTCAACTAGGCTCTCCTACCTCTTGCTCATTCTACTTCACAAAGGGTCTATGCCATCTCAACTCCCCCTCCCCCTCATCCCCAGAGTTCTGGTCATGATCAATGGTTCTTTACTTGGATTTGTCAACAGCCTCTGGGCTCCTGCAAACATACATACATACATTCACATTTGCCTTGAGCTATACTGTTCATTTCTACTACAAATACAAACCCATAATTTTCGTACTTAAAACTCTTTCTGGTCTTCCTATCAGTTACAGATAAAAATTTTAAAAATTTCAGGCTGGGGAGATGGCTCAGTTGGTAAAGCACTTGCAACAAAAACATAAGGACCCAAGTTCAGACCCTCAGAACGGATGTACATGATGGGCATGGTAATGTATGCACATAATCTCAGCACTTGAGAGACAGGCCGGCAGAGCCTCAGGGCAAGCTGAATAGCTAGACTAGCTGCATCCATGGGCTCTGGGTTCCATGAAAGATCCTGTCTCAATCAGTAAGGTGATGGCAATAGAGCAAGACACTTGATGTCGGTCTGGCCTTCACACACACATGCACACATGAATGACCTCATAGCATACACACATGTACACATACATGCATACACTTCCACACCCAATCCATTATTGGATCCAAGACCATGCACACATTGATGTCTTTCTATCATAACCACCCACCCTATGCTTTTACTCAACTCACGGTAAACCCATAACTCATGACTACCTCAAGATTTGTTGTTTTACGACTCTATCTTTAAAAATTTATTAGCATACAAAGAATTAGGTTTAAACATAAAACTTTATGTTTTCAAACAAATGTTTCTGTACCCACTCTCTGCCTTCTCTTTCCCCTTGTAACACCCCTCCCCCACTTAGCCAACTTTCTGCTTTCATACTTTATGTTTTCTTTTGTCTTTTCTCTTCATCATTCCCTTATACCTGGACAATCTTTCTCCTACTCCATCTAATAAGTCCCCTCACCCCACTCTTTTCTGTACTGGGGATTGAATCCTGGGTGTGGACCGTGCTAGGCAAGTACTTTACCACAGCTAGCATCCCCAGCCCTGGCTTGTCAAGTTCCCCAGGTTGGCCTCAAACCCATAATCCTCCAGCCTCAGCTTCCCCATTATCCCCATTGGGATTATAGTTATGCACAAATGGCCCAGCTAGCGAATCTCTCTTTACTTTTCTTTTTTAAAGAAGTATTTTATTAATCTATTTGGAGAGAGAGAGAGAGAGAGAGAGAGAGAGAGAGCGCGAGAGTGAGAGCGAGAGAGAGAGAGAGAGAGAGAGAGAGAGAGAGAGAGAGAGAGAGAGAGAGAGAGAGAGAGAGAGAATGGGCACACCAGGGCCTCCAGCCACTGCAAACAAACTTTGGATGCATGCATCACTTTGTGCATCTGGCTTTATGTGGGTCCTGGGGAATTGAACCCGGTTGTTAGACCCGGTTGTTAGAACCCGGTTGCTAGCACCTTAACCACTGAGCAATCTCTCCATTCCTCTACTTTTAAAAAGTTAATTCTTCCAAATGCACGCCTTTAATCCCAGCACTCAGGAGGCAGAGGTAGGAGTATCACTGTGAGTTCAAGGCCAGCATGTTACTACAAAGTGAGTTCTAGGTGAGCCTGGGCTAGAGCCAGACCCTACCTTGAAAAAAAAGTTAGCTCTGAGTCACCCTCTCTCCCAGGCCTTCCCTTATTTCCCCAGGCAAAGTGATGTTTTATTTTATTTTATTTTTTAGTTGTGGTGATAGAACTTAAACCCAGGGCCTTGCACATGCTAGGCAAGTCTATGGTGAGTTGATCTTCATGTTTGATCTTGGTGTGGAGTGTGAGTATTTATTTGCACACTTACCGTGCACTGTAATGCATGTGCCTTTCCCCCTTAGATCTCTATTTCCAGCACATAGCAAAATCTCTGACACACAAAGTCACTGAATAAATACTGCAGCATGAATGTGTGAAGACCTCAGTGATTCCTTTCATGAGAGTGTCTGCAGCACTCTGTTGGCCCCAGTGGTAACCCACAGGAAACACAAGTGTTCAGGGGTACAGTATTTGCCCAGCATGCACAAGGCTCTGGGTTTGATTCTCAGCACTACAAAAAAAAAAAAAAATTCAACAAAGTAAAACAAAAGAAACAAGCACTTGAGATAATTTTTGGAACATCTTCAGGAATACTATGGAAGATAGTTGTCCAGTGATTTGGGAGATGTGTCAGCAGGGTAAAGTGCTTACCTCATAAGAATGAGGACCCAAGTTGAGATTCCCTGCACCCGTATAAAAGCTGGGTACAGTGACAGGCACCTGTAGCCCCAACACTGGGAAGGTGGAGACAGGAAACCCTGGCTAGCCTGCCTAGTTGAATTAGTGAGCTCAGGTTCAGTGAGAGACTCTATCTCAAAAATAAGGAGGAGCACGTTTGAGAAAGACACCAGACATTGACCTCTGGTCTCTACTCTTACACACATGATATGTAAACATACATGCACACACATACACACAAAAGAACAGTATTTCAGTCAGGTGTGCTAACACATGCCTGCCATCTCAGCATGCCAAAGGCAGAGTCAGGAGAACCCCAGAAAATTTGAGACCAGCTTGATCTATCTAGTGAGTTATAGACCAACAAGGGCAAGACTTTGTCTCAAAATACAAAAATTGTAATTCTTGCCAAAATCTTGTCAGAAAAAAAATGTATCTACTGTGAGCAATTTGCTGTGTTAAGAATTTTTCAGATATATGCTTGCTTCTCTGTTTTAAGAGCTTGCTTATTGTTCTTTGTGCGGAACTGACATCTGATTCTCTGTGACTTCCTAGATTGATCCTAGCTCTACAGGACAAACCAATTCCTCCTGTCTTTTGAGAACACCACAGAGATTTGAGACAACCTTCCGTCTTTCACCTTCATGAATCACTATGTCTCATGAAGGTTTTTCTTCAAATGAGCCAAGCTCTTTTCCTTCACACCTCTCTACATTACTATGTCTTCTCTTTGGATGATATTCCTGAATCCACCTTCATTGTCTAGCAAGTTTTATTTTTCAAAGGTCAAAGTCATTGCTACCTTCTTCCTACATGCAACAATTATTGGATGACCACTCTGTGCCAGCTCATGTCCTAGTTGTTAGGCACACAGTGGACAGTAAGACAGACCTTGGTACTTAGAGTCCAGGTTCTCTCTGAAGCATCTCTGAGTTAGTTTCTCTTCCACTCTTGTCTCTCTGTTATAGCACTTTATAACACATTATGTTATCATCTATCATTTTTGTGTTACAATGTCTGCAATCAGTTTCTTGAGGATACAAGGTACAATTTACCTCCTTTCTTCACTAGCCCCTGACATACAGTTTTGCCCACAGTAGCTGCTAAAAGTTTATTGAATAATGTCCTCATAACTGCCTCTAGAGCTTAGCTATGTGGAGTTACATAACTGAATGGGAGATTGCAAAAAAAAAATTGGCAACATGAAAGGTGAATGTACAGCAACCAAAAATCAATTCAAAATCAAATACATAATTCTGAGGTGTCTCTGGCACCACTTGCCTATGTTGCCTCATGTGACCTCACTGTAGCTTTCATTCTTAGCATATTACACGCACATTTGCACTGTGCTTGCTGTCTCCCTACGCAACACCAATGAACACAGCCCAAAACACCTCAGCTCAGATTAAAGAATTGTTACGCACTGCAGTGTTTTTACTGTACTTACAAAGTTTTCCGCTTGGATAGAAACATAATTATTTAATTATGGTAAACAAAGGCTTAGTATTTTCCTACCATCATTTCTCAGCATGTATCAAATTAATATATCTGCCAGGCATGGTGGCGCATGAGATTTATCATCAGTGAATGTTTGATGTGTATATCTACTGTCTATATCTATGCGCCCTGGAATAGTAAAAATGATGGGAAAGAATGGATCACAAGTGGAAAAAGTTCAAGCCCTACTGTAGAGACTTACTGCTTAAAGGCCTCCTTGTAGACTGTAGACTGCTCACTGTGTAAAATCAGAATTTCCACGTGGGCCATTAGGAATCAGGATCAAGGAAAAATGCTTCACGGGAGCTAATTTAACTTCATCAATATGACTCTAAAAGGAGATTCATGCAGGAGAGTTGATACGAGGTCTACATAACAGAGGGAGCACCCGTGGTGTGCTGGGGAGTGGGTGACAACCCACTCGGGGCCCCTGGGGGTAATTATTGCTTTCACAGGTGTCAGTTTTTCCTAAGTATGGCCAATTCAAGTTACTGACATGGCAGTCCCGTAGGAGCAGTCGAGAGAGATGCACAGTAGGTCAGTCGCCATTAGGGAGCATGTCCTGTATTCACATACAGCAGACGGCAATGACCTCAAGGTCAGTGGTGGAAAGGGAATTAGGAAGTAATGTGTCTGAGTGTTTATGATCCCTGTTTTAAATAGAATGTATCTAACTATAAGTTTATGTCATTGAATTTTTGGTAATAACTATTTACTAAACAGTTTGCAACATTTCTGGAAAATGTACCCTTGGCTTTCCTGTACTGGCTCTAACACCACCTGCCGCTGTATCTGAGGGTTAGCATCCCCAGATTCAACCAACTATAGATCCAAGATACTCTGAAAAACCTGTGAGGAATATGTACAGGCTTTTGCCATCTTGTCATTATTCCCTAAACACTTCAGCATAACAATTATTTACATCGTATTCACCCCGTGGTCGTAGGTGTAAGTGATCTAGAGGGGATTAAAAATACATGTACTGGGAAATGTGAATAGATTATATGTAATCCTAGGCCATTTTATATAAGGGATTTGAACCTCCATCAGGGTTCTGGAACAGATTTTCCATGGATAGTGAGGGCCTCTTGCTTTTACTTGATTATGTCCCAAAAGAAAGGAAAAAAAATAAACAGGCTGGAGAAATTACTTATCGGTTAAGGCCTTTGCCTGCATAGCAGGAGGACCCAAGTTTGACTCCCCAGTACCCATATAAAGCCAGATGCACAAGGTGGCCCATGCATCTGGAAATTTTTTTGCAGTGGCTGGAGGCCTTGTGCATCCATTCTCTATCTCTCTGTCTCTGCTTCTTCTTCTTCTTCTTCTTCTTCTTCTTCTTCTTCTTCTTTTTGGTTTTTCGAGGTAGGGTCTCACTCTAGTCCAGGCTGACCTGGAATTCACTATGTAGTCTCAGGGTGACCTTGAACTCATGGCTATCCTCCTACCTCTGCCTCCCGAGTGCTGGGATTAAAGGTGTTCACCACCACGCCCGGCTTGTCTGCTTCTTTCTCTCTCATTCTCTCTCTCTCAAATTAATTAAATAAATAAGTAAATAGAAATGGGAGGAATGGGTTTATTTTGGTTTATAGACTTGAGGGATGATGGCAGGGAAAATGATGGATGAGCAGAGGGGTGGACATCACCTCCACCACAGCACTACAAAGAGCGGCAGGAAGGTGTGCTAAACACTGGCAAGGGGCTGGCTATAACCCCCATAAGCCCGCCCCCAACAACACAGCTCCAGCAAGGTTCCAGTTCCAAAACTGCCATCAGCTGGGGATCAAGCATTCAGAACACATACATTTGTGGGAGACACCTGGATAAAACCATCACAGTCATTTGTGGGGGACTCCTGGATCAAACCATCACAAGGGACTGTCACAGTTAATTTATTTGTGAACAGTGCCTACCCTACTCCCATTCCTCAGTCTGGTCAGTTATTCTTCTATATAACAAATATTCACTAGCACTGGAGATCGAACCTGGGGCTTTGCACATACTAGGCAAGTACTTTACCACTGAGTTATATCACCAGCCCTATATGTAAAACCCATTGTTAAGCTGAGCCTGTAATCCCAGTAACTAGGAAAGCTGAGGCAGGAAAAACACACATTTGAGACTGGGTTACATAGCACGATCCCATCTCAAATAAATAAGTAAGCAAAGTAAAATCTACTATCATTTTAGGCCATGTTTATCTGGATCTCCAGATATTGTGCATGTAGTTCACATAGATGAATGTTTTTCAAGTGGCTGAATGAATTCTCAACAAATCAGATAGTACCTGGTGCATTGTGAGAGGTCAATAAAGGTTTATGTGAGTGAGCACATGGATTTTCCTACCACGACGCTCACTGTATTTATTTGTATGGGATTTATGTGGCATGAGAATATTCCTGTCTCCTTCCCTTCTGTGGACTCTCTCCAGGAAAAGCTAACACTACAGAGTGTGGTGGAGGAAATTTCCAGAAACAAAGATGAGGGCCGGAGAGATGGCTAAGTGATTAAGGCACTTGCCTACAAAGTCTAACAACTTGAGTTTGATTTCCCAGTACCTACATAAAGTCAGATGCAAAAGATGGCTAGAGGCCCTGGTGTACCCATTCTCTCTTTCAGTCTCTCTTCTCTCTCTCTCTGTGCAAATTAATTAATTAATTAATTTTAAAAAGAAAAAAAAACAGGATGAGCCAGGTGTGGTGGTGCATGTCTATAATCCCAGTATTCTGGAAGTTGAGGCAGGAGGAGCACTGTGAGTTCAAGGCCAGCCTGGAGCTACAGAGCAAGTTCTAGGTCATCTTGTCTAGAATGAGACCCTGCCTCAGAACCTCCCCCCCAAAAAAAACCCCACCCAGGATGATTGTTCTCATGAGGGAAACTGGGTAGGGACCGAGTGTGTAATGGGATGTGTATGAGATGATCCTTCATTCACCCCTAAAGGCCTTCTGCACAGACAATCTTACCAATAACCACCATGGAGAACTGGCCATCTGTTTCTGCTTCCTCCACTCTTGGGGACATTAGGAAAGTGGTTTGTCCTCACTTCTTTCAGTTGGTCTGTGAAGAAGCAGTTGGAGTGTCAGCGTGGTGTCATCCCTTGGGCCACTCAACTGATGGAAGTAGACACTGTTTCTACCCAAAGGTAGGCCCGGGAGGCCTTAGTGTTACCTTCTAGAAACACAAATCAGAATTTGCTTAGCCTTGTTCTTGCTTAACCCTCCCCTTGCACCTCAGCACATTCGCAAAGCCTTCATGAGCTGCCTGCCTCCCCTCCAGCTCCCCATCTCTCTCCCCCACCCCTCATGCTGTGTCCCCTGGACGGTCTCTTCTTCACCAAGCCCCCTGTCCCTCCCCAGGGTCTTTCCTTTGCTGTTTCTCCTGCTTCGGATGCTTTTTCAGCTTTCCTCACAGCAAACACTTGAGTTTCTCAATGGTCTCTTCTGCAGTGAGCTCCCCATCCAACTACCTACCAGAGTCTGTGCTCACAGTGATCCAGCCATTATCTTTCATAGTTGTGTTTCTTCTTCCTCTACATCACTTCCTATCTGACATGTCTTTACTTGTATATGAACTATGGTTGCTGAGCTTGACACGTCAAGGATGAGTGGGGCCTTCATTGTTTAAAATTAAAAACAATTTTAGTTGACATACAAAGTCATGAGTTTCATCAGAGCACTTTCATATATATATCATTATATCTGTTTGTGGTGGTTTGATTCAGGTGTCCTCCATAAACTTACATGTCTTGAATGCTAGGTCCTCAGGGGGTGGCAACTTGGGAATTAGAGCCTCCTGGAGGCAGTGTGTTGTTAGGGTGGACTTTATGGGTGTTATAGCCAGCTTCCCCTTGCCAGTGTTTGGCACACTCTCCCGTTGCTGTTGTCTACCTTATGTTGGCCCGGAGGTGATGTCCAGACTCTGCTCATGCCATGTTTTCCCTGCCATCATGGAGCTTCCCTTCGAGTCTGTAAGCCAAAATAAAGCCTTTCCTTCCACAAGCTGCTTTTGGTTGGGTGCTTTGTGCCAGCAACGTGAAGGTTCAGGTCTTACTTCTTGATCTTTGCTATATCCTAAGCTCCTAGGATATGAGAGGGACTTACTGGTGTGTGTGTGTGTGTGTGTGTGTGTGTGTGAGAGAGAGAGAGAGAGAGAGAGAGAGAGAGAGAGAGAGAGAGGGAGAGGGGGGAAGGGAGGGAGGGAGAGGGAGAGAGAGAGAGATAAAGAGATAACATAACCCTCAAGATTTTGTCTGCATGATGAGACAAAAGACAAAGCTTAGAATTCTCAGCCCTCTCTTAACTCCTTCCAATCCAAGATGCTTCTCCTAGTATCCGTGTTCTCCTGGGTCTGCAGGTGGGCTCACCACACTCCTGTGTTAGCTTTTCCTGGAAACTTGGCTTTGTCTGCCTGCTACAGCTCCTCTGCTTTCTTCATCATGTCACTTTCCCTGGCACACACTCTCCATCCTTCTGTGTTACCTGAATCACATGAGCTGTGAATCCCAGATTCAGGCCCCCAAATCTTGAAGTTCAACCATGTTAGTATTTTACTATTATTATTCCCCTCATTTTTATTAACACCCCCATCATTATTAACAACAGTGCTGTAGAACACACAGGAATACTTAATGTTCCTTGAATGAATGAATGAACTTTACAGCTAACTGAAAATTTCTCTCTCCTCTCCTTCCATTTCTTTCTTCTCCCCCCCCCATTTCCCCAAGGACTAGAGATTAAACATGGCCTCATTCATGCTAGGCAAGCACCTACCACTGAGCAGCATCTCCAGTCCTTTATATTTTTATTTTATTTATTTATTATTTGTGGACTTTTTTTTTTTTTTTTCGAGGTAGGGTCTCTATAGAGTTCAGACTGACTTGGAACTCACTCTGTAGTTCCAAGCTGGTCTTGAACTCACATTGATCCTACTACCTCTGCCTCCAAAGTGCTGGTATTAAAGGTGTGCATCACCACATCCGGTTTTATATATTTTTTATTTTAAGATAGTTTTTCACTGGCCTTGAATTCATTCTGTAGCCCAGGCAGGCCTTGAACTTGCAATCTTTTTGCTTTAGCCTGAATTGCTAATATTACAAGCACATGTCCCCAAGCTCAGCCACACACTTTTAGTAAACTTTTTTTTAGAAAACACCTCTTTTCCTACCCCTAGTCCAGCGCCCCACAACACACAGTATCCTCCAACTATGCGGAATCACCCTACCATCACATCGTCATGTCTCTGAGTACTGGCTCCCTTGCCACTCCTTCTGTATGGAATTCCCTTTCTCCTTCTTTGATGAGTTCTTCCTTTAGGACTCAACTCTGTATCCACCTAGTAATTCATCATTTCCCTTTCTGGGCTTTCCTATGGCTTTGTCCACATCACTGTTAAAAGCTCCTCTCCTAGTTTCTCTTTTCAGATGTCTGTGGTTACTAGGGAGACTCAGAGCTCATCAAAGTGCTGAAAAGAAGTGACAGCCCAATGCTCAGCACAGAGACATCTCTGTCACACCCTCCAAGGCTCAAGGACCATTGCAGAAGAGGAAGCTGAAAGAACGTAAGAGCCAGAGGACGGGGAAAGTGTTTTGCAATGCTATCTTCCAGGCACAGAATTGGGGTGCTTTCATGACCTCACGGCAGCTGTCATTACCTGCACAAGTTCTCCATGCCATGAGCCCCAGGAACATGACACGGAGGATGGAGGGGGACAAAAAATGATGACATCAAAACAGAAGAGGGAAGGCTGGGGAGAAGGCTCAGTGGTTAAAGGTGCTTGCTTACAAAGTCTGGTGGCTCTGGTTTGATTCCTCAGCACCCGTGTAAAGCCAGACAAAGTGATGCAGGTATCTGGAGTTTGTTCACTGAGGCAAGAGGCCCTGTGTGCTTATTCATTCACTCTCTCAAATACATACATAAATAAAACTATTTTTAAAAATAGATGAGGGACTCATTGGAAAAAAGAAGAGGGGGTTCAGTGGAGGGGAGATGGGGAAGGGGAGACCAGGGAGGGTGGTGAGAGGGTATTAGGATCAGGGTACATTGTATATATGAAGGTGGTCAATAAATTTACATATATTTTAATATTTTTATTTATTTGCAAGCAGAGAGAGATAGGGGAGAGACAGACAGAGGGAATAGGAGGACCAGGGCCTCCACCTGGGCAAACAAACTCCAGGTGCAGGCGTCACTTTGTGCATCTGGCTTTACATGGGTACTGGGGAATCAAACCCAGGTCATTAGGCTTTGCAGGCAAGTGCCTTAACCATTAAGCTATCTTTCCAGCCCAAATTTATATTTTTTAAAAAGCTCCAATTCTGAATTTCAGCTATGGCATCACATATCTGCCTTTCTTCCTGGACACTGAGCTCCTTGAGAGCAGGCATGATGTGTTCTCATCTCAGTCTGCTCAGGAACGATGGCTGGACCTGCCACGTTGAAATTTCACCTTGGTACATTGGGCATAGACTCCTACAAAACCATGTGCTGGGTGCTGGAGATGTTCAATGCTGACCAGAGCATGGTCCCTGGCCTCATGTTCTCACAACTTAGTTGAAGAAACACGTCCTGTCATGGAAAAGATATTAAAAACTAGTTGATCCTTGAATTAAATATGAGACAGGAGAAAGCCTGGGGGGGGGGAACATGTATAGATTGGAGTTTTTAAAACTTGGTATCTAGTTCCTACATCTCACTGCAAGGCTTTGAACACTTATTTCCTCTCCTTAAACCTTAACTTTCTTTCTGTAAACACGGAGGTTCGATCAGAAGCCTCAGTTGATTTCTAAATCCTATTCCAGCTCTGACATCCTGAATATGGCTCCTTGGACACTGGGTGGAAGACTGTATAGTCTCCGCTTGCCCCCTGGTGGTCATATAGCGACATCGCAGTCATGGGAGACATCCGCTGCCCAAAGACGAGGGCAGAGCTCAGCCCCCAGCACGCAAATAGTAAACAAAGAACTGCCCTACAATGATCATTCTAGAACAGAAGAACCAGGTTTACCACTGATCACTGGTAGATCTGTTAAGAATCCTGTCTTTCCTCAGGACAAAAAAATTGGAAAACATGTTCTCTGTTTTCCGTCTTTAGTTGAACCCAAGCTGTATCAGGTTATTCCCAAACTAGACAAAGTCAATCTCTGTGAGCCTACCTCATCTCTCCCCTGACATTCTCTGCTGATAGCTTCGTCATTATCATTAGTATTACTATGGGAAAGAAGACTGTGACTCACCTTTTCTTGGGGACTTGGTCTAGGCAAAGTAGGATTTCTTTGGTATGAGATTGGTATGAGAAGCTGGCTCTATGAGAATAAGAAATGTGATTTACCCTACAAAGGTGATCAGTACTAGCAAAGTCTGCTTTTAGATGTTTCACTCTGAAATGGGGTTGTTCCTTTCCCTTATTTTTTATATATCTTTGTTTTAAAATTATTGTGTATGTGTGGGGGGGCAGAAGACAACCTCAGGTGTTTGTCTTCACCTTGTTGAGCCACTGTCTTTATTGTTTTTGCTGCTGTATGTGTGCCAGGCTAGCTGACAGGGAGCTTCCAGATTTTCCTGGTTCTGCCTCCCATTGTCAAAGGTGTGCTGGGATCCCAAACGTGTGTGCCACTTTGCACCCGGCTTTATGTAGGGTTAGGGAATTGAACTCTGGTCAGGAGGATTGTGAGCAAGTGCAATCTTCCCAGCCCCTATTCTTTATATCTCAAACTTAAGGTGCACACGCACCTGCCGACACACATCCAGACGCACATATGCACAGGTAAATGAAGGGGGTCTAGGGTCTTGGTCAGACCATTGCAGTGCAAACAACAGAAACGTGACTGACTTAAATGGAATCTAATGAAAGGATGCAAAGACTTGGCCGGAAGGCTGCAGTCAGATATGGAGAATAAGGAATCCAGGCAGTTGGTGCATCACAGAGTTCCAGCCTGAGAGCCATTTGGTGAGGCTGCTACCAACATGGTAAAGACACCATCTCTCCCCCAGCTCCCACCCGAGAGCCTTGTTGCTGGACACCCCCTCTTTGTTACTATGAACACTGCTAAATTTGCCTTTCTGTCACTCAGTGTAGATTCAGAGTTCTGTGAGGAATTGCATGGGGGACATGAGCCCAAGTCATATATCATGTTCTAGCTGCCAGGGGCACAGAGAAGCCCCTCTTCTTTAGCTTCTCTCCTAGAAGATTCTTGTAGAATGGGGTATTCATCCAGAGAGAAATGAGGTTCCGATGCTGGTGCCAAGTGAGACATAACAGAATGTTCACAGGCTCATGTCCTCCTCTTTCTTCTTGTCAGTTGTCAATCCTGGGATGACAATCCCAGGCTCCTTCATGCAAACCCTTCTTATCTCGGTCCTCTTCTCCTCACATAACCCTCCAGCCTATCAGCGCTGCCTTCCCTTCTGCTGCCATTATTGTGCTAGTAAATTACTTTGGCGACAGCATGAAGAAAGTACTGAACCTTGGGATCAGTTTCCCAAGTGTTAGAGCTGGGACAGACCTTGAACTTCCCTAGGGCAGTAGTCTTTCCTGTTATTAGTCATTAGAATTCTCACAGCATCTAAAAACCACACATCCTGGCATCCCTCATATCCACTGTTGGGTTCAGCATATCTGATGTGGGACCTCAACTGGAATATTATGTATGGTTCACAGCAGGCTGAGAACTGCTGAATTCCAGCACCTTTGTTTTAGTGATGAGTCAACTGAGACCCAAAGAGAAGGTCTGTGCCTAAAATCACACAACAAGCCAATCAATAAAAGGGCCCAGGAGCAAGCTGAGGTCTGGCATCTGGTCCAAAGACACTCAAGACTTCTTATTTTTCCCTTGTGTGGAGGAAATGTCCTGGACTCTATATGTATCAGTAAAGCACTGTTGCAGGCCAGAAGTCAACAGGCCCTACAGATTAAAGTAAAGGCCCATGCCATTAAGCGAACAGCTCACAAGAAGGGCCTTTCCTAATGCTGTTTGGCTTGCTCTCTGAACCACAGGTCTCTCTTGTCAGAACCGGGGAAAATGTCCTCAAAAATCTCAAGTGGGGAGGGAAGTGAGGGAGTCCCAAGGATGAAGGACAACTCTGGTGTCTGGCAGGATGCTCACTGTCTAGGCCTCTGTGCATACAGATATTTGTTTCAATTGCTCATGGACCCTTCTCCTGTTAACTGTTAACTGTCCTGTCGGCACTGGTTCTCATCTTGGAGTCCATCACTTTCTCTTTGCCTGATTTCTGGCTGCATGTCCCGGATGGTTTTCCACCAGCTCTGGGCTATCTATCTCTTGGAAACCTGGGGACTCCGAATGCCTTCTGTTATGGTAAGTTGCTTTTGAAATTTTCTGCCTTGACAAAGCTTCTGCTTTCTTGCTTCAAATCTACCTTAGGACAAAGAAAGGCAGGAGTGGGAGAACCTTCTCCCATCCTGGGAGCCATTCTTTTTTTTTTTTTATTGTCCATAATGAGTTACATTATTTAGTGGGCTGGGAGCCATTCTTTCCCCAGACCTTCTGCATGTGGAAAGGGAATTGGCATCAGATTCTGAGCACTTTTCCCTGTCTAAGCAGGATGGAGGTGAGAGCTGGTGTTAGGAAGCAAGTCTACGAGCTGTGGAGAATGGATTTTAGAGGACAGAAGGCTGTGGGGTGAGGAGACATTGCTATCATCCAGGTGGGAGATGACATGGGCGGGGGTAGGGAGTGAACAGGGAGCAAGAAAGCAGTCATTTTTGATGGGGGAGCTGACTGACAGGACATGGGAGTGGACATGACCAGGTTTGAAGCTGGAGGACCTGTGGAGATGGTCACCGAGTCACAGTGCTAGACTGAGGCAGCCTGGGCTGCAGATAGCCATGGGCCAGTTTCAGAAGGAAGTGTGCCCTGGACCAAGGGAGCATGCAGAGAGGAGAGGCTTAGCGGAATATCGACATTTCATCTTCTCAGGGAAAGCATCTGCCAAGAAGCTGGTGTGTGTGTGTGAACAATAAAGTACTAGGGTTTTGCCAGCCAAGGGAGGGGAGTGTCAGGAAGGGATGTGGAGGAGGAGGATGAGAGGAGGCCTGGCCAAGGCTGCTATTTTCGGCAGTTACCGAGTAGAAGCCACTTGGTCATGGCAGCTTTGATGCTTCTGAGAGAGTGCATCCTAGAAGGGTTTAGGCAGGCTCCCACTCCCTTAATGAGAAGACATCGCAGGATAAAGAAGCTGAGTGTCTTGATAAAGTTTATTATCGCTCAGGATTTCCAAAGCAATCCTTTCAGCTCTCGACCTCGCTCGATTCCATCATAGGATCCGCGCAGACAGGAGGGCGAGGCTGCAGATCGGATCCATGAGGAATCACTATTTTAAATATTCATGAGCTCCGGAGAGAACGCTTCCCAGGGGCGCAGCGGAGTCCCGCCCCCTCATGAATATGCAGATCGCCTGCGCTGTCCGTCCCTCCCTCGCTCGCCCCGCCCCCGGCTCTCCCCCGCCCCCTCGCAACGGACTCTCCCTTCCAACGGGAAACAAGATGGCGGCGGCAGGTCCGAGCACTCGGGCTTCCGCGGCGGCGGCGGCGGCGCTGAGTCGGCGGCGGCGGCGGGGCCGCTGTGACGAAATGGCGGCAGCGAAGCCTGGAGCTCCGGGCCCGGCTTCCGGTTCCTCGTTGTCCGTGTTGCCGTCGTCGGGCTGCCTCAAGCCCCCGGGGGAAGCGGCGGCCCTGCCGAGCGGCCGTCCCCGCGGATCGCCCTGGGCCCGCCGCCGGGGCCGCGAGCACGGCCAGGCCGACGCGGGGCTGCCGGGCGACGGGAACCGGGAGCGGGCCGGGGGCGCGGCCGCGGCGGGGCCCAGGCCCGAGCGGGAGCCGGAGCCGGAGCGGCGCGCGGAGCCAGGTGCAGCCTTCCCGTCCCCTCCCCTCCTCCGCGGGGTCCCGGGCGCCCCGGGCGGGGATCCGCGCGCCTACCCGGTGCCGGGGCGGGTGCGTGCATGCAGTGTGGGGAACTTGGGCATGAACTTGGGGGCGTGTTGGGTTTGGAGGCGCCGGTCTGGAGTTTGCCCGGGAAACCGTTCCTGGAACAAGTTGGGGCGCGTCTGTGGGTGCCGGGGGCCCGGGGCGCGCCGCCCGCGCCGGGCTCCCAAGTCCCGGTCGGGGGTCCCAGGCTTGGGCCGGGTCGGGACAGCGGGGGGCGGGCTGGCTGTCCCGGGTTTACGGGGACACGTGAATTCGAGCTGTGGCTCGGACGTCGGGAGCTCACCTGTGCACCTGTGCAGGTCTTGTCGCGCACTCTGGAGACGCGCATGCTCACAGCACGCAGCTTGGCACATTGTGACATGTTTATATTTGTGATCATGCTAACCAATAAACGCCCAGTGGTGCGCGGCAGAAATGCCGGGTAGGGTTTTAAAGTTTTGCGAACGGATTTCCCATAAGCAGAGTAGGGTTCCTGCGATCACCCTGGCCAGGAACAAGTCTGTCGTAGGCTTGGTGCTGAGCTCTGAGGTTGAAGATCCTCCACTGAAAGCACTAACCAAGACTGGGTGGCAATTTAGGAACTCTTCGGGGCACGCCCAAGCAGCACGTCTCCAGCTGATTGATGAGAAATGCTTCCCCAGGGGATTTCAGGAAACATGCATCAAGGAATTAGCTCCTTCTATGTTAGAAATTTCAGTAGAGGAAGGGAGGCATTGCTGTCTGTGTGCAGGAAAGCGCAATTCTTAAGAGAAACTACAGCCAAGATGCAGGCCGCTTTCAAGCTGAGGCACCTGTCACTTTCAGGATACCTTGTTTATTCTCTCAGGACGGAGATATCTGCATCTTACCTTCTGTGTTTCTGTTTACGCCTTTTAAGCATCACAGCTTTCCTATGTGATCGTACCTTCTTTATTTCTTAATATAGATTTTTATAGATGAAATGTAGGCCCAGCTTGCTTAATAGGAAAATTCCAATTCCATCAAACTCGTTCCTGCTCGATTAATTTGCTTCAGTTTCTGAGATTTTAAATATGAGGCAATTTCTCTGGTTTCTCTACTAGTAGTGACTATGTGGCTAAATAGAAATTTTTATTTTTGTGTCCTGAACTTGGAGGCCATTGTGAAAGCTTGAAATTTGAGGTATGAGGGGCTGGGGAGATGATCTGCTCAAAGGTTAAAGGCTTGCAAAGTTTGCTGGCCTGGGTTCATCTACCCAGTACCAATGAAGCCAGGTGCACAAAATGATGCGTGCATCTGGTGCACCCATTTATTCATTAAGTCAGTCTCTTCTTGCAAATAAATATTTGAAAAAATAATTTTGAAGTATAAGAGGGTGTATTGCTTGCTGTTTTGTTCAAATTGCTCCTTGAAGTTTTTTTCATAAAATATGTTCGTTTTTAAGGAAGTTTGTCTAAAATGGAGTTTCACATTATGATACACTAACTTATTTTCTACCAGCTATTTTAATGTTCATATGAGGATCATAATGAAAATTTGATTTGTTTTTTTTTTTTTTGTTTGTTTTTTTTGAGGTAGGGTCTCACTCTAGCCCAGGCTGACCTGGAATTCACTATGTAGTCTCAGGGTGGCCTCGAACTCACGGCGATCCTCCTACCTCTGCCTCCCGAGTGCTGGGATTAAAGGCGTGCGCCACCACGCCCGGCTGAAAATTTGATTTGGATGGCTGAATATAAACAATCATGGGCTTCTTCAGCCAGAGAATTGTAGAACAGTAGAAAGCTTGCTGAGCTGGACCTAGTGACTGACACCTATATTCCCAGCACTGTGAGGAGGAGGCAGGAGGACCAGGAGTTCAAGGTTCAACTACATAGCAAGTTTGAGGTCATCCTAGCCTACATGAGACCCTGTCTCAAACAAACAAAAACAAAACCCCCCGCCAGGCGTGGTGGCACACACCTTTAATCCCAGCAGAGGTAGGAGGATCAACTTGAGTTCAAGGCCACCCTGAGTGAGACTACAGAGTGAATTACAGGTCAGCCTGGGCTAGAGTGAGACCCTACCTCGAAAAACAAAACAAAACAAAAACAACAACAACAACAAAAAAACCCAAACTGCTGAATAGGACTTGGGAATTACCTTTTTGTTTCAATTTGTCTGTTATCTATAATGTTTTAAAAAAATATATTTTTATTTAGCTGGGCGTGGTGGCGCACGCCTTTAATCCCAGCACTTGGGAGTCAGAGGTAGGAGGATCAAAGTGAATTCAAGGCCACCCTGAGACTACATAGTGAATTCCAGGTCAGCCTGGACTAGAGTGAGACCTCACTACCTCGAAAAACCAAAAAAAAAAAAAAAAAAAAATTTTTATTTATTTGCAAGGCAAGATAGAGGATGAATGGATGATGATGTGCCAGGGCCTCTAACCATTGCAAAGGATCTCCAGATACATGTGCTACTTTGTGCATCTGGCTTCATGTGGGTACTAGGGAATTGAATCCAGGTGTAAGGATTTATAGGCAAGCCCCTTAACTGCCGAGCCATCTCTCCAGCCTTGTCTATAATATTTTTATTAAAAATTTTAATAGCACATTATTCACATGACTCAATACTTTGTGAAAAGATGTTCTCCTGCTCCATTTACATGTCCACCAAGGATTCTTGTTTACACTGCCACAGTTTATGAATTTACATGAAAATTCCTATCAAAATTAAAATATATTTGTCTTTTTTTGTTTAGAGTTGTATGTTATGTAAGGTTGTATATTATGTAATTTTCTGTAAAGTTTTTTTTTGATGAAAATTTGAATCAGAATATAAAAAAGGACATTCCTTCATTCTTCTTACAGTTGTCTGGAATTTTATTGAACGGATGTAACCATTTCTTAGCCATGTAATGGTAAACATTTGGATGGATTTTTACCTTTTGCTATTATAAATATTTTTTATAAATTGTTACGTAAGTATATGTGTGTATTTTTATGGAGAGGGTACTCCTAGCTTTCTACAGATTTTCAAAGTGTTGCAAAATTAAAAAGAAAGAACTATTGTTTTAATCCAGGTTCCTTATGTTACAGAAGAAACTGAAGCCCAGAACAGAGAAGAGAATTACTAGGTGCAGGTTTTGTTGAGTTAATAGATAAACAATGGCTTAAAGAATAACTCTGTAGAACTAATACATAACCTATTCAGAGTGAAATGATCATTATGGCATTTTTTTTGCAAGTGTGTGTGTGTACGTGTGTATATTCATGTGTGTGTAGGTATGTGGGGGGGGAGGTCAGAGGAAAAACTTGGTGTCTTTCCTTAGGAACACCCCCTTTTTACAAATCATTTATTTGCAAGCAGAGAGAGAGAGAGAGAGAGAGAGAGAGAGAGAGAGAGAGAGAGAGAGAGAGAGAATAAATATGAGAATGTGGGAGAGGGAATGGTACCCAGGGCCTTTTGCTACTGCAAATGAACTCCAGATGCATGTGCCACTTTGTGCATCCAGCTTTACGTAGGCACTGGGGAATTGAATGCTGTATAGCCTATGATGACCTCAAACTAGAAATCCTCCAGCCTCAGCCTCCCAAGTGGTGGAATTACAAACAGATGCCACTACAATTAACTTAATTAAAAATTTCTTTTTAAAAATTCTGAAGTCCGTGCATGTCTTTTGGAATTGGATTGTCCAAAACAGAAGTGTAGTTTGTGTTTGCTGAAAAACTTGGTTGTGTTGGTGACATTTTTGGGCTTAATCTTTTTTTTTTTCAGTCTCATTACTATATAGCCCAGGCTAGCCTTGAACTTGTAGCAACCCTCCCGCCTCAGCCTCTCAAGTACTGACATTGCAGTTGTCCACAACCGTACCTGGCTTGTTAGTTGTTTTTGTTGATTCGTGAAACCCTACCAGTGAAGAGGGAAGGCTACACCAGTGATCATGTTAAGATGAACTCCAAGTTCAACTTCATGCGCTTTGAGGATCTGCAGCTCATTGTGTATATGAACATACAAGTGTTCATTAAAGTTTGTATTACTCAGTTGGCAGACAATGTCTGCTGTGTGTGTGTCTCCTGAATTGCTTCAGGACTAGTGAATAATGAAACTATGTGATTGTAGCATACCAGCACAGGGATTTCCCTGGTCTGTAAAATGTATAAAATGACTCATCCCTTTATCCTCAGTGACACACATGAGCGTGTCCTTTTGTGTTATACTAATGCAGGAAACAGGTGCTTGTGCTTGCTATTGAGAGGGATGGGTTGCTGGCTCAGCAGTTGAAGGTGTTTACTTACAAGGCTTGTTGGCCCAGGTTTAATTCCTCAGCACCCATGTAAAGCCAAATGCACAAAGTGGCACGAGCATGTGGCATGCACGTTGGCAGCAGCAAGAGACTGGTGCACCTATGCACACACTCCCACATGCAAGTCAAAAAGTAAATCATCACCAATGAAATTAGGTACTTTAGGAAAAATAAATCCAAAAATTCAAGGTTGAGTAGCGGGCATTCAAGTGGTGGTTGTTTTCTCTCTCCTACTCCTTGGCTTACACACATGGGCCACTTTGTGCATCTGGCTTTACATGGGTGCTGGGGAATCAGACTCGGGTTGTTAGTCTCTTTGGGCAAGAGCCTTAAATGCTGTAACATTTCTCTAGTCCAATAAATTTTTTTAAAAACATATTTATTTGCAGAGAGAGAGAGAGAGAGAGAGAGAGAGAGAGAGAGAGAGAGAGAGAGAGAGAGAGAATGGCACACCAGGTCCTCTAGCCACTGTAAACGAACTCCATATGCATGCACTACTTTGTACATTTGGCTTTATGTGGGTACTGGGGAATCAAACCCAGGTTGTTAGGCCTTACAGACAAGTGCCTTAACTGCTGAGCCATCTCTCCAGCCCCAATAAATAAAATATTTTTAAGAAAAGAGAACTAAAAAATATAGGCAGGTTAAAAAAAAGCTCAGTAAATAAGTTATAGAAGTTAACCAGATGAAGAGAAAACCAGGTGATAAACTTGAGAATGTTCCTGAGAATACTAAACAAATTAAAGAAAAGTAAATAAGTGAAGAGAAGGCTGATCAATAAGCTCCAACATACAATTTTAACTTCAGGAGAAAAGCAGAGAAAATGGAGATATGGAATTTAAACATATAACTTAAGAATTTTTCAGAATTAATCAAATCTCTGAATCTTGGATTCATGAAGCCATAGCAAGAATTATAAAAACAAATATCCCCACAACTAAACATATTGCAGTGAAACTATAGAACACCAAAAGTCCCCCTGGCCTACTTGCCCCAGTGCTGGGGTTGAACCCAGGGCCTCAGACGTGCTAAGCCAGCACTGTTGCACTGTGCTTCATACATCCTCAGCCCCCAAACCACTTAGATGAATCCACAAAGGAGCAACGAACAGATTGATCACATATGTCTTAACCAGAGAGGCCAAGAGGGATTGAATAATTATCTTTAGACTCTTGAGAATCTGAATCTTATACTCAGGTAAACTATCAGTCAAGAGAGAGGGAAGATAATGCTTTCAGACAAAAATACAGGGAACTTAAACACTGCTTCTGAAAGAACTGTTGCAGTAAATAATGTCCTGCAAGAGGAAAGAAATGTAACCTGTGAGAACAAGTTCTATACAAATAGTAAACTGAGCCACTGTTGATGGTGTAAAACAACTACAGAATAATTATGAGTGACTTGTAGTCTAAACCAAAGTAGAACTTACAGGAGAAATTGTAAGTGAGGAAGGCAAATAAATAGTCATTGGTAAAAGAGTTCTAAAGTTTTGTATGTAGGCCAGTAGGAGGATAGACCTTTTAGAGCTTTAGGCTTTAACATGCATGTTAAAAATTTAAGTGTACCTACTAAAATAACAATTTATTACTTGATCTGTTTATATTATACACACATAGGAAAATGTATACCACCCAGATTACAGAATACACATTCTCTTTAAACAAATGTGGAATGTGTAATTTAAGCAACGTAAATGCTTATGTATCTTTTTTTTCTAGAATCTCAACTGATGGGAAAGATTGCTACGCCATTGGTCCCTCACAGTGGATACTACAAAAGTTTTTTTGTTTGTTTATTTATTTGTATGCATGTGTTTGGGCACACTAGGGCCTCTTGCTGCTGCAAATGAAGACCAGATGTTTATGCCACTTGGTGTCTAGCTTGTGTGAATGGCTTGGGAATTGAACCTGAGCTAGTAGGCTTTGCAAGCAAGTGCCTTTCACCATTGAGCCATCTTCCCAGCCCCAGGCCAGAGTTTTTGACATATTTTTTTCCTTCCTGATGGTGTTGGAGACCCTTGTACATAGCAGTCAAGCACCTGCCACTGAGATGAATCACCAGCCCGGGCATGGGAAAGTGAAACAAACATTCGGTGGACACAGTACTTCCAAATCTGATTTTGAACTTTCCTTAGCAAATGATGTGATATTGATATTCTCTTGGTAGCAAGGTTCAGCTCCCACTGAGCCATCGTGTCGCCACAATAAACAAACGATAGTTATGAGAGTGTACTATATAGTTAAGCTGTGATGTTCGGTAGACTAGGGGTATTAAATGCATTATTGATAAGTTATTTTCAGTTGAGGCCTAGAGAGGTAGCTTTGTAGTTAAGTGAACTTCCTGTGCAAGCATGAGGGCATGAGGAGGCCTGAAACCACCCAAGTTCAAATCTCTAGAACCCATGTAAACAACTGCGTATGGCCACATGGGCCTGTAACCTCAGTCCTGAAAAGGAGCAGAGGCCAGGAATCGCCAGGTTCACAGAAAGCAGCTAGCTCCAGATCTGTAAGAGACTCCAGCTCAAATAAGTGTTGGAGGAGTGATGGACTGTGTGGTAGTTTGACTGTATGTCCCCCACAGACTCAGGTATTTTTTTCCTTTGAAAAAAGTCACAATACAATCTTACAGTTGTACATGGAAAGGATAGATACGATCATGGTTTTGTTAAGAGGATCTAATCAAAAAACTTAATTACCTGTCTGCTAATGCTGACTATATAGTTCTTAGAAAATGACATGCTGCAGGGCTGAAAGAAATGGATAACTAGTGTTCCTCCTCTTCTTATCTTATCCAACAGGATTTAAATCCACCTTCATACTCCACTTCTAGAACAGCCATGTCCTGCCTGCTTTAGAAAAGTCTCCTACTCCATATCTTCACTTGCATACCAGTGAACAGTGGCACGCTTGTCTGACATGCTGCAGGTTAGAATAAGTTGTATTCCTCCCCCTCCTCAGTCTCCCTTTCAACATTATCTATACCAAACTCCTTACAATCCTTTTCTAGGCAACCATGTCCTCATGGGCCTCTACAAGCTCTCCCTCCATTCCCTCACCCCCACACCAGTGAACAAACTCATGCTTGGCAAACATCAGGCCAAACTTGTGGTTCAGGTGAGAGCAAGCCTCAGCAATGGCTGTGGTGTGGTGCTTAGCAGGCTCACAGCTCACTGTACTTGAGCCAGGTTTCCACCAGGTGCCACAGTGGAAGGCTGATAATGCCAACTTTGGACCCAGTGGGAAACCAGTCTACAAAGTGGATGTTGTCCTTGGACTTGATGGTGGCAGTGGCAGCATTGACATCTTCAGAAATGACAGCAGGGTACAACAGGCAGCAGGCCATATATTTACTATGGCTAGGGTCACATTTCACCATATGTATGGTTGGCTGGTTAAAAGCAGGCATTGTTGATCTCTGCTGCAGAAAGCTACTTGTGTTAGGCTTTCTCAGTAGACATGATGGCCGGGGAAGTGGATGTGGGAGTAGGGCAGCTAGTTGGTCTGGAATTCTGTCAAATCATCATTCAGGGCTCCATCAAATCTGAGTGAAGCATTGATGGAAGACAAACTGGCTAATGAGGCTGTTAATTTAACATAGGCTGGGGATTTGATACTGAGGTAGCTATGACATATGCCATGGATGGCCTCATTGTCTACCATGAAGGCACAGTCAGAGTGCTTCAAGTTGCTGTGGTTAGTGAGGGATGGGGTTTTATGGCTCAACCATAGCTGTTGAAGCCTGGATGCCTGGGTCAAGAGATAACTCTAGCTTGGACTTACCATAATTACCAGGTGACTTTCCATCAGTAGTGGGATTAAACCAGAGCAATTCCTCCACCAAAGCTTTGAGTCCCAAATGCCTGAGCATTGGTCAATGACTGAATTTCATGTCTATAAATACTGTTCTGGGAACATGTCTGCCAGAGCTGGACTCACTAAGGAAGGTACTGATCATCTCCTCCTATAATGGTCTTGTAAGTATCTGGCTGGATGTCGTGTTCCAGGCAGTTGAGCTCCCTGCAAGCATTATCAATCTATCTGGACATAATCCTGGCCAACATGAATGGAGATGCACTCACTGTGGGAAGGGAAAAATTAGGGTCTAAACTAATCTCTGATCTCTCTCTCTCTCTCTCTCTCTCTCTCTCTCTCTCTCTCTCTTTTGCATGGTGTCCTTTTTTTCCTTCATTCAGGGAATGTTAATGTTAACCAGTGTTCTCTTAAGGAGCTGGTAGAAAATATGCCTAGTGTGTGTGCCTGGGTTCAACCCCCAGCACCTCACACACTCACACAACAGGGTAACAGGAGCCATCCCTGCAGGAAATGGCAGTGACAGTTTCTGTGCTCTTGTTTTCAGCTTCTTCCTACCCCACATCACACACAGGAGCAAGTGGGTGCAGAGTCAGTGCCAGAACCTGGCCGCAGAAAGCAAGGGAAGAATAGAGAACTTTGGAGTTTTTATGTTTTTCCAAGGTGGGGTCTCCAGCCTAGGCTGACCTCTAACTCACAGTGATCTGCCTACCTTGGCCTCCCGAGAGCTAGAACTAAAAGCTGCCAGAACTTTGGGTTTTATGATTCCAAGTCCAGGAGTTTAGCACTGAAATCTCCAAATAGGTTTAGGTGATTGATGCCAGATCATTTCTCCCAGAGTTGGAGAAATCCAGACTGTCTCCAGGCCAAGACATCCACAACTCTTGGGCCTCATTACTCCAGCCCTCACCTTGCCCTTCCCTTTGTCACTGGTGCCTGGCTTGGGCCCAGCCCTCTTAGCTAGGAGGCACCCAGCACCTCTCTCTGCTTTCCCAGACTTGCTCCACTCAGTATGATGGTGCCAGGTTAGATGAGAAAGAAGCAGACACTGGTCCTATTATCTTCTCAGAAGTGCTAAGAGTCAACATAAGTCACTGAGGAATCTACAGCCAGGGAATTATCAAGAAACACCTTTGGGGGAGGGGGAGCCCAGTGTTTTAGCCCACACCTTTAATGTCAGCACTTGGGAGTCAGAGGTAGGAGGAGTCCGAGGCCACCTGAGGTTACACAGTCAATTCCAGATCAGCCTGGGCTAGAGTGAGACCCTACCTCAGAGAGGGAGGAAGGAGAGAGGGGGGGGGGGGGAGGGAGGGAAGGAGGGAGGGAGGGAGGGGAGAAAGAAGCTCAGGTGTTTTATTAACGTAACTTGGAGGTGTCACTGGGGGCGTGTCCTAGAGTCCAGCCTCTAAGGTGTGTTTGGGGGCCAGGTCTGATTTTCAGCCCAGAGTTATTCAGGAGGTTTGAGCTCTGCCTGGATCCCCCTTGCTGCTTCCTACCAGTGTGTATGGTTGTTGCTTTTGGTGTTGGCTGGCTAGTGATGGTTTCTTTCTGCTTTGATATATGGAAGCAACCTTTTTTTATATAATAAAAGGGAATTTATTGGGGTATCTTATGACAGTCCAACAATAGGCCCACAGGTGAAGAAACCAGTAGCTTTTCAGTCCACATGGCTGGATGTCTCAGCAGTTCCCAATCCAGCCCAGAAGGCCTGATGGCTCCCTGGGGAGTGGCGGCTGACAGTCCAACAATAGCAATCTGTAGGCCCACATGTGAAGAAACCAGTAGCTGTTCAGTCCACGTGGCTGGAGGCCTCAGCAGTTCCAATCCAGCCCAGAAGGCCTGATGGCTCCCTGGGGAGCGGTGGCTGACAGTCGACGATGTGAGGCCGAGGAAACTGGGTTCCAATGTCCAGGAAGGGTAGGAGAGCAGGATGTGAGTGCAAGTCACGAACAAGCACCAGCAGTCGGGGGAGGAAGGAAGAGTGTCTCCTTCCCCCTAAGCTTCCTTATATTAGTCTCTTTCTGGAAGGCCCACCCACGGGGAGAAAGGGCTCACTCTGGAGAAGGGAACTCCTCCCTTCTCCAAAATCCCAAAAGGATTTTGTCAATCCTTTCTGCAGGCAAACTCAGAGACTTGCCCAAGATTATTATAGATTATTACATTAGTCAAATTGACAAATTTAACCATCACAAGTCCACCCCTTGTCAACTTGACATCAAGTTATATCTCCTTACATCTTAATTTTCAAATGAAGACAGTAATCTCATGATTCTGCCTAACATGATATAACTATCCCACATACAACCGGAAATTAATAATCTTCCCCAACATAAGGCAGGTCCCTTGAGGAATGCTTAGTCTAATATCTAATATAAATTCAACAATGATTATTGATACAATCTCAATATTAATTACATAATAGAGTATTAGCTTCCACTTCAATGGAATGTTCTCTATGCCTCCTGGCAAAAGCATTCCCCCTTCTGGAGCCAAGACTTCTAGGCCAACGGAGTATAACGTTGCAGGAATAGGAAGCAAAAATTTCTCCCCCCTGGGTCTATAAGCTGAAATAACCTCCTTACATAAACTGCCTGGTTTGGATGTTCATCTCAGCAACATGAAGCTGACCACAACAGAGTGGGTCACCCTACAATCTGCTCCAGCCATCACAGATGAGCGCATAGGGCATTGCAAGGGCACATGCACGTGCATCCACTCACACCACAAACAGAACAACAAAAGGTATTTTCAACTTAACAATGGATTTGAATTGTTACCCCATCGCAAGTTGGGGAGTAACTGTATAAACCATGTCATCTGATCTCAGTGTGATAAAATTAGAAATTATAACATTATGACATATAAACAGTTCCTCCTTTCTCAAGCTCATTTTTGGATTTTTTAAAAACGAGTTTCTAAGTAATGTGTGACGAACAAGATCAAATGGCCAACTAGAGTTAGAAAGTAAGAGCAGATTAAACTCAAAGCAGGTTCAAGATAGAAAAGAACAGAGGTGCCGGGCGTGGTGGCACACGCCTTTAATCCCAGCACTCGGGAGGCAGAGGTAGGAGGATCAATGTGAGTTCAAGGCCACGCTGAGACTACAGAATGAATTCCAGGTCAGCCTGGACTAGAGTGAGACCCTACCTTGAAAAACCAAAAAAAAAAAAAAGAACAGAGGTTAACAATGAGGAGTCATAGATCCCAAGGCCAAGTCGTTGGAAATATTGACCATACCTAGTAAGCTTGAAGCAGTTATTGTTTACCATGCAACAGTTGTAGTATCTGCCTTAGGAAAACACAGATGCACATGCAATCCATACAGATTCCTCAGCACAGTGTAGTGCTGGGAAAAGTACGAGCTTCTCACAACAGTTGGGATGAGTTCTGGATTCCATGGTTGTTAGAGTGAAAGAACTACCTCTTAAATACATCTGCCATGGGTATATCTGAGACAATGTTAAATGAAAAAGTTGCAAAAGGCCATGTATCATTGATGCCATTTGTATAAATAAGAAAGATACCCAAAGATAGTCATATTTCAATGGGTTAAAGAGTGAGAAATAAAGGGGAGAATCAGCCAGTATAGACAATTTGTTAAAGGAAGGAAATAGAGTGCATAAAAAAGGGAAGGAAAACACAGCACCAAGAACAGAGCAGTTGTTTTTAGGATTCAAGGTCCTTTGGGGTCCTGTATTCTTAGGATTTGAAAATTTAAGTGATGGGTTATAGTCTCATTTGTTACATACTGCAGGAGTGCTAAAATGCCTGCTTTTTACAAGTTGCTACTAGTTTTCCACTGGCTTGGGATAATTTATCTTGTTTTGGAAGAAAGCAGTAGTTAAAAGAGTTAAAATTCATAGGTCAGGGTCAGGCCTTAAAACCTTTGAAACTTGTTTATTTTGGCTGTAGCTAAGGAAAATGATCCCCATATTGGTAAATTGTGGAGCTACATGATTATTGCATCTAAACATGTGTACCTTTTTTCCCCAGAATTTTAAGTTTTTCAATGAGTAATGCACATGAATATTTCTTTTAAAAAACTTTTTATTGATAGCTTCCATAGTTATAGACAATAAATCATTGTAATTCCTGCCCCACCCTCCCTCATATCTCTTTCCCCTCTCAATTAGTCTCTGTTTTATTTCGGTGTCATCATCTTTTCCTCTCATTATGTGTAGGTATTATTAGGCACTTCATGAATATCAAGGCCATTTTGTGTCTGGAAGTTTGCGTTGTAAGCAGTCCTACCCTTCCTTTGGCTCTTACAGTCTTTCTACCCCCTCTTCCCCAATAGACCCTGAGCCTCAGTATGATAGAGATGTCCCAGTGCTGAACACTTCACTGTCATTTCTTCTCAGCAATATGGTGTCTTTTGTGTTATGCCAGTGGTCACCACCATCTGAAAAAGAGAAGTTTCTCTAGTCAAAAGTGAGAGTAGCATTATTATATGGGTATGCTTATAAGGCAGTTTGGTGGACATATTATATGCATTTAGCCAGACAACAACATGTGTTACTCCCCTAGGGCTCATGACCTCCCCCACCATATGCTTATGACTAGGTCTTCAGTACCAGGCATGTATTCGCTCCCTTGAAGCAGGCCTCCAGTCCCGTTAGAGAGCAATTGGTTTCCCCCGCAAATAGATGTACCATTATTGCCCCAGTTGTCCCATTTGGCCTGGCTGGCCAGTCTTAAGGCTTGCAAGGTCCACTGCTGTTCACCACTGTTGATGACTTCTCTCTCCCATAGGGCTGCATGCACCCATAGCTTTTACCAACTTCTGTCAGCTGGTTAACAGGGAGGAGGTTTCCAGCTCAGCTCCAGCTTGATTTCTCAGTGACCTGCAGCCCAAGCATATGTAGTCTTACCATCTCATTCTGGTGGGCAACCAAGAGCCTTGGCAATGGCCTGTAATGTTTTGGGAACCTCAGTAATCTCCCTGGCCAAAAACTCGCTAGAAGCTATCCCATCCCTGGCACTGAAGTTTTTATAGTAACAATCTATGGTTACTGTGTGTGCTGTTATATGAGGGAGAACATATTGGGCCTGAGTTACCTCACTTAGTATGATCCTTTCCAGATACATCAGTTTCTCTGAAAATTTCACAATTTCATTTTCTTTACTGGTGAATAGTACTCCATTGTATAAATGAACCACATGTTCATTATCCATTCATCAGTTGAGGGACATCTAGGTTGGTTCCATTTCCTAGCTATGTAAATAGAACCACAATAAACATGGATGAGCAAGTATTTCTAGGGTAGTGACTAGAGTTGTCAGGATACATGCCAAGGAGTGGTATAGCTGGGTCATAGGGTAAATCTATTTTCAGCTGTCTTGGGAACCTCCACATTGCTTTCCACAATAGCTGTATCAGTTTACATTCCCATCAGCAGTGTAGAAGGTTTCTATTTTTCTACATTCTCACCTGCATTTATTTGTTTTGTTGCTGGTAGCCATTCTGATAGGAGTGAGATGGAATCTCAGAGTATTTTTAATTTGCATTTTCCTGATTACTAAGGATGTAGAACATGTTTTTAGATGTTTATAGCCCATTTGTATTTCTTCTTTTAAGAGCTCTCTATTCAGTTCCATAGTCCATTTGTTGATTGGGTTGTTTTGTTTCTTATTAATGAGTTTTTTGAGTTCTTTGTAAATCCTGGGTATTAATCCTTTGTCAGATGTATAGCTGGGTAGGCTGTCTCTTTGTTCTGTTCACAGTGTCTTTTGCTGTACAAAAGCTTTTTTATTTTATGAGGTCCCAATTGTTGATTAGTGGTTTTACTTCTTGAGCAACTGGGGTTATGTTCAGAAAGTCCTTGCCTAGGCCAGTTTGTTGAAGTGTTTCCCCTACATTTTTCTCTATCAGTTTCAGAATTTCAGGTCTGATATTTAAGTCTTTGATCCATTTGGACTTGATTCTTGTGCATGGAGAGATAAGGATCTATTTTCATCCTTATACATATAGATATCCAGTTTTCCCAGCACCATTTGTTAAAAGAGGCTGTCCTTTTATATTTTTGTCCTTTTTGTCAAAAATTAGATGGCTGTAACTGTCTGGGTTCGCATTACAGTCTTCTGTTCCATTGGTCTACATGTCTTTGTGCCAACACTGTGCTGTTTTTGTTACTATGGCTCTCTAAAATATCTTAAAATCAGGTATGGTGATACCACCAGCCTTATTTTTGTTGCCTAGAATTTTTTTTTTTTTTTTTGGCTATTCGAGGATTTTTTTGTGACTCCAAATGAATTTTAGGATTTTTTTCTATTTCAGTGAAGAATGCTATTGGAATTTTGATGGGAGTTGCATTAAATGTGTAGATTGCTTTTGGTAAAATTGACATTTTCATGGTATTGATTCTTCCAATTCCAGAACATGGGATGTCTTTCCATTTCCTAGTGTCTTTTCCAGTTTCTCTCTTGAGTGTTTTAAAGTTTTCATTGTAGAGATCTTCACTTCCTGTTTATTCCAAGGTACCTCATTTTGAGACAATTGTGAATGGGAGTGTTTCCTTAATTTCATCTTCCGTCTATTTGTCGTTAGTATATAGGAAGGTGGCTGATTTCTCTGTGTTGATTTTGTATCCTGCTATGTTGCTAAAAGTGTTTATCAGTTCCAACAGCTTGCTGATAGAGTCTTTAGGGTTCCTTATGTATAGAATCTTATCATCTGTAAATAATGATAATTTTATCTCTTCCTTTCTGATTTCTACTCTTTGATTTGTGTCTCTTGCCTTATTGCTATAGCTAAGACTTCCAGTAGTTTATTAAATAAATGTGGGGACAGTGGACACCCTTATCTTGTTCCTGGTTTAAGTTGAAATGCTTCAAGTTTTCCCTATTTAATATGATGTTGGCTATAGGTTTGTCATAAATGACCTTTATTATGTTGAGATACGTTCCTTATATTCCCACTTTCTTTAGGACTTTTACCATGAAGGGATGTTGGATTTTGTTAACTGCCTTTTCTGTATCTATTGAGATGATCATGTGATTTTTGTACATTTATACAGTGTATTACATTTATCGATTTGCATGTGTTGAACCATCCCTGCTTCTCTGGGATAAAACCTACCTGATCAGGGTGAATATCTTTTTGATGAAAACTTATATTCTGTTTGCCAGTAGTTTGTTGAGATTTTTTTGCATCTATGTTCATGAGTGAGATTGGTCTGTAATTTTCTATTTTTGTTCTGTCTTTGGTTTTGGTATCAGGATAATGCTGGCTTTGTAAAAGGAGTTTGGTAGTATTCCTTCCTTCTCTCTTCTTCTCTAAAAAGTTTGAGAAGCATTGGTGTTAGTTCTTCAGTGAATGTCTGATAGAATTCAGCAGTAAATCCATCTGGGCCTAGGCTTTTTTTAGTAAGGAGATTTTTTTTTTTTTTTTTTATAACCGCTTGGATCTCCATGCCTGTTACAGGTCTTTTGAAGTGGTTTATCTCATCTTGATTTAATTTTGGTAGGTCATATACATCAAGGAAATCATCCATTTTTCAGAGTGGTGGAGTATATGTTCTTTAAGTATGTCCTTATAATTTTCTGAATTTCATTGGTATCTGTTGTAATGGTGCCTTTTTTCATCTCTAATTTTATTGTGTCTCTTCTTTCTTTTGGTCAGAATTTCTAAGGGCTTATCAATATTTTTTTATTCTTTCAAATAACCCACTCTTTGTTTCATTGAATATATATGTATATATATATATATGTATATATATGTGTATATATATATATATATATATATATGGGTTTCTGTTTCATTAATTTCTGCCCTAATCTCACCTGCTGAGTTTTGGTTTGTCTTGTTCTTGTTTTTTCAAGGCCTTAAGGTGAAGCATTAAGTTGCTTACTTGTGACCTTTCTAGTTTCTTAATAAAGGCACTTAAAGCTATAAATTTCCCTGTGAGGACCACCTTCATCATGTCCCAAAGGTTCTGATATGTTGTGTTTTCATTTTCATTTGAGTGTGTGAATTTTTTTATTTCCTTCTTGATTTCTTTGATGACTCATTCATCATTCAGAAGTGTATTGTTTAATTTCTGTGAGTTTGTGTATGTTTTATAGTTTTTCTTGCTGTTGATTTGTAGTTTAACTCCATTGTAATCATATAGAATACAGGGAATTATTTCAATTATCCTGAAATTGTTAAGATTTGCTTTATATCCTAACATATGGTATATTTTAGAGAATGTTCCATGCACTGCTGGAAAGAATGTGTATTCTATGGTATTTGGATGAAAAGTTCTGTAGATGTCTGTTAGGTCCATTTGTTCTATAGTGTCATTTAGCCCAGATGTTTCTCTGCTTATTTTTTGCTGGGATGACCTGTCAGTAGGTGAGAGTGGGTGTTGAAGTCTCCCACTACAGTTGTGCTTTGTGTTATCTGAGACCTCAATTCTAGTGTTTAATGAAATTGGGAGCACCTGTGTTTGGTGCATATATATTTAGAATGGTAATATCCTCCTGTTGAAGTGTTCCCTTAATATGTAATGACCTTCCTTATCTTTCTTAACTACTGTTTGTTTGAAGTCTATCCTGTCTGATATTAGGATAGCCCATTTGCTTAGAATACTGTTTTCCATTCTTTCACCCTAAGGAGGTGTCTGTCTTTTATGGAGAGGTGCGTTTCTTGGAGGCAACAAACAAAAGGATCCTGCCTTTTAATCCAGTCTGAAAACCTGTGTCTTTTTATTGAGGCTATTGGTGTTAAGAGTTATTATTGGAAGGTGTGTATTTATTCTTTCCATTTTTTTGGAGTTTTTCCTGATTTTCTGTTACTCTCTTGTATTACCTATTATTTGGATATGGTTTATTTTTTCCCATTTTCTCATGTATGGGTTTTTCTTTCTCGTTAGTCTGAAGGATCCCTTCAAGTATTTTTTTTTTTTTTTTGTAGAGCTGGCTTTGTAGACATATATTCCTTTAGTATATCTTTCTTGTAGAAAATCCTTATTATGATAATAGCTTTGCCAGTTATAATAATCTTGGATGATAGTTGTTTTCATTCAGAACTTGGAATACATCACCCCAAGCCCTTCTGGCTTTTAAGGTTTGTGTTGAGTAATCTGCAGTTATTCTAATGGGCTTGCCTTTATAAGTTACCTGATGTTTCTCTGCCTTCAAAATATTTCTTTGCTCTGCATGTTCAGTAGTTTAATTATAATATAGTGAGGAGAGGTTCTTTACTGGTTTTGTCTGTTTGGTGTTCTAAATGCTTTCTGTATCTGTATTAGTACCACTTTCCCTATGTGGGGGAAATTCTCTTCTATGATTTTGTTGAAAATATCTATCATGCCCTGAAAGTGAAATCCTTTTCCTTCCACTCTACCCTGAAATTTTATGTTTGATCACTTCATAGTGTCTCGAATGTCTTGAAATTCCCATTCATACTTTCCTACTAGTTTGTTCTTCTCTTTGTTGGACTGTTTCAGTTCTGCCACCTTGTCTTCCAGTTTAGATATTCTGTCCTCTCCTTGACACATTCTATTGGTGAGACTTTCTACAGAGTTTTGTATTTGACTTACTGTGTTTTTCATTTCTAGAATTTCTGATTGATTTTTTATGGCTTCTATTTCCTTATTTATATTTATTCTCATTTCCTTAAATTGGTTTCCTGTGTTCTTCTGGAATTTGATTTCTTTGAGCATTGTTATTATAATCATTCTTTTGAATTCTTTGTTAGACATTTCATCTAAGTAAGCCTCTCTAAAGGTCATTTCTGATGGATTTATAGTTTTTGATGGAATTATATTATCTAGATTTTTTTTTTTTTTGGTTTTTCGAGGTAGGGTCTCATTCTAGCTCTTTTAGTGTTTCTTGTATTACATTGTAGAGATTTTTGCATCTTGAGTTATTCAATGTTTGAGTTTCCTAATTATCTGCTGTATTCTCAGATATGTGGATCAGAAGTTAGATATCCTCAGGGTAGGCGCCTAATGTGCCAGGTGTGGCTCTTCTATTACTCCCAGAGTGACAGTGATAGTGACCCAGTGAGCTGTAGTTGCCTGCTAAGTAAATATTCTAGTAGGCTTGGGGGGGGGGGCAAAATACAATTTTAATATGCAAATGGTCCATATACACACATAAACAAACCCCCCACAGGGTATTTATGCAAGGGCAGGTATTAAACAGATAATCTTAACAAAGCCAAACTATCTAAGGGTGTAGACTGGGAGGCTGAGATTTCTGGTTTATGCTAGGTTCCAGATCAGTCTGGAACTGAGTGAGAGACCCTGCTCCCAAGAAAGACAGACAGTAGAGACAAAGTACTATGAATTAATAAATAGCAAATGCGACAAATTTCCTATTAAAGCCCCACCTATTAAGAATGATAATGTCTCTCAGAGGTGCATCAATCACCTCCGGATGAGCCTGTTACCTCTAGAGCTGGCCTCTGGTCTCACGCAAGCTGAGTATGAGGCTGGCTCTCTCTGTAGGCTATGGGCTGGCTGTGTCTGTGAATCTGCTGTTTAGATAGCTGTGCTGGGTGCTGTGTGACTCCAGTGGCTCCAGGTGCTGGTCCTTGGGGGAAGGCAGGTTCCTGAAGCTGCTGTAAAGCTGCTCCCTGGTTCCGGAGTGTAGCTACTCAGGCCCAAACACAGGTGCTGTTGGTGCTGCCAATGTGGGCCAGCTGCCTGGCAGTGGTTGCCAGAACCCCAGGTCTCTCCTGTTTATTTGCCGAGGCTAAAAAACGCCCCCACACTTCCGTCTTTGGTACAAGAGTGTATTCTGTAGTCTCTCTGCCTTCTTTCCCTCCATAGGTTGCTTTTAGAGTGGCTACAACATCGCCATCTTAATCGGAAGTCCTATGTTTACTTGTTTAAGATAGTACTTTGATACATTTAGTTAGTGTTTCCATTAGATAAAAGAATTCTGTAATCAAGTATGTCTTAACATTACAATTGTAGATTTCTTTCATTCATTTTCTTTTGTTTTATACCTTACCATTTGCCTTTTTTAAAAAATCATTTTCAAGGAGAGAGAGAGAACAAAAATGGGCATGCTGAGGACTAGCAGCTACAAACTCCAGATGCATGCACCACTTCGTGCATATGGCTTTACATGGGTACTGAGGAATCAAACCTGGGTCCTTAGGCTTTTCAGGCAAGTGTTTTTACCACTAAGTCATCTCTCTAGCCCCCATTTGCCTTTTGATATTTATTGTAATGTATTAAGTTATTTGTTAGGGAAATGAATTAGTCACTGTAACATAAAAGTTACTTGTTAGGGAAATAGTTGGAATTGTTTGACATCATTTAATGAGGTTTTATAGTGTCTTGTACTTTGCTTTTGAGTTTTGGGCTCTGCTCTACCATTCAGCATGATGAAAAATGCTCAAAGTCTGGAAAACAAGGGGATTTCATTTCCTCACTGGCCATTTAAATTAGCTTAATAAATGAATCTCTTGATTTGAGGGAAAGTTGAATTTTTAAAAAATGGAAATCACTTTTATCCTTTTTGAGTCATGTATTTTAGGAAGTGGAGTAGATTTGAAGTCAGAAAACATTGATTTGAATCTCAGCTCTACCCCCAATTCCTGATTGACCCTGGAAAGTTGCTTAACTTCTTGGGTTTCAGTTTTCTGTTCCATAAAAAGCAAATACCACAAGCCACTCAGGGTTGTTTTAAGCTTCAAATAGGAATTATGTATGTGGAAATACTTAGCATAGTGCTTGGTATGTGAGCATTGACTACCATGTTAAATTAAGGTAGCTGTTTTTCTGTGGATCAAACTACATTAGCCTCTCTATAACATAGCTCTTTTAGCTTGCTTTGTCTGTTTATTTATATAGTTATTTTTACTTCAGTTCTGTAGCCAGACTCTCTCGTGTTAAGTTCTGCTCTCACTTTATTTGATTTTTTAATACCAATATATTAAGTACACTGTGTCTGTGGGGAAGGAAGCATTACAACTCAGTTTATACTAGAGTGGGAGAAGTCACTTTACAATACATCCAAAGCACCTTCTTCATTCGTGCACTGAACAAATAGTTTGCCTAATGCTTAATATACCCCAACCAGTATTTTAGGATGACCCCAGTAGATAAATGAAAATCTTCATTCTTCGTTAGATTCAAATTTCCTAGGAACATACTGATGAGTAATAGTGTGCCGAGTACATCAGCATACCAGAGTTGGGCATGGTGGGGACATCCCTGTAATCCTAGCATTTGAGAGGCTGAGGTAGAAGGATATGGGCTACATGAGTCCATGTCCCAACCAAACAAACAAACAAATAGGCATAGAATTTAAGTGTTATATACAGTCTGTAAGGAAGAGTGAAAGTTTGGAGGAGGGCATTTATGGAGTTGGTAGGCTAGCTTCCTAGAGAAGCTACTATTATGCAGAAGCTTGAAGAAGGTATTAGCCATCCACAGTAGAGGGAAGCATATTTGTATACCTGGCATGTTCCAGAACTAGGGAAGAGAGCAAGTCAGGGAATGTGCGTGGAATGAGCTGGAGCATTTTCAGGGAAATGAGAAGTCATTGGAAATTTTGTGATGACAGTCACTAAAAAAATTACAAGGATCATTGTCAAACATGTTTTAATGAATGAAGTAGATGATTGAACATTGTTTTGTTGTATTTTATAATGTGAAAGTGTGATTGAATGAATCAGATATCTATGCAAGTTATACAACATAATTTGTGGATATTTTGAAAGTACAGCTAACATTGTCTTAATTGTTTGAAAACAGAATGTGAGATAAAGAAAGTCAAGAGGGTTCCAGAACTTTTGTTTAAACAATTGTATAGTATAGAACTTAAAAAATAGGCTGCAATAGAAAATTTACAGATTGACTGGAAAAGGAGTGTAAGAGAAGACATGAATTTTGATGTTGGAAAAGTTTGATTAGAGATGTCTTTCTGTTATCTAATTAGAGGTCTAGTTAGTATTTGAGTAGTGGGTGTCAATTCAGGTTAGGATTGAAAATACAAATTCAAAAGTATTTGTCATACACCTGATATACAAAATGAAAAAAAAAATCAAAAGGGAATGGAAATAAATAAGAAAGGCAGAGGCTCAGGTATTGAGTCATAAATATTCCATTAAGCTGTAAAGAACAACAGAAGAATCCATTAAAAATTTCTGAGAGTGTCAGAAGCCATGGCTCAATGGTTAAGGCTTTTGCCTGCAAAGCCTAATGACCCAAGTTGGATTCCTTTGTACCCACATAAAGCCAGATGCAAAGGGTGGTGCATGCACCTGGAGTTCATTTGCAGCTGCTGGAGGCCCTGGTGTGCCATATCTCTTTCTGCTGGGTATGGTGGTGCTCACCTTTTATCCCAGCACTCAGGAGGTAGGAGGATCCCTGTGAGTTCAAGGCAAGCCTAAGACTACATGGTGAATTTCAGGTCATCCTGGGCTAGATGGAGATCCTTCCTCAAAAAAAAAAAAAAAAATTCCCTAGAGATATGTTGGCTTGAGTTTGATTCCTCAGTACCCACATAAAGCCCCATGCACAAAGTGGCATATGTATCTGGAGTTTGCAGCAGCCAGAGGCCCTGGTGTACCTATTCTTTCTCTCTCCTGCCCCCAGTCTCTATTTCACATAGTTAAAAAAACCCTGAGGAACATTACCAAAGAACAGTGAAATTCATTAGCACCTTGAATTCTAGAAATTGAGACTCATGCTCTCCTCCCCCATTGGACATCTACGTCCACACTGTGGTGGTTAAGTGGACAGGGATTCCATACAGTTGGCCCTCCATAGCCACAGGTTCCACCTCTGTGCCTTGCCTCTCCCAAGCAAGTGCAGCTCTTAGGATGGTTGGTTCCTGGAGCAGAAACAAATAATCCTTTGTTCTCTCTAAGCATTAAATCTTCCTCATGTCTTTAACACTCTCCATGGGCATACTGATGCCAAAGTGAACAAAAAGGATTGAATTCTCTGTTGTACTCTTCTGCAACTAATTATAAAAAGGCAGGTGTCGTGAGAGGGGTTTCAGAGGGTCTCCGTCCATCATGGTGCGGAAAGCCTGGAGAAGTTTATGGTACAGGAGCATAGATGTTCACTCACATCCCAGCAGGCCCCTTGCTCACATCTTTCCCCACTTGTGCCCATACCACAGAATCCTTGCACATGTCCCTCAGTGTGGGCTGGGTAGTCCAACAATGGCCATCAATGGGCTGTGGAGGTAGAGGATTCTTTCTGTGTGTCAGCAAAGGCTGGTAACAGCATCAGCACAGTGGGATAGAGGCACTCACCTGCAAGAAGTGCAGGCAAGCAAGCTCCTTTTTCTTCAGGCCTCTTTGTATCTGACTTGATTCGACGTTTGGCTTTGGAGAGTGTTAGCTTTTCCGAGCGTCCATGTCCCTTGGTATCCGTGGATAGAAGTGGCTGCAGCCTCCAAGGAGCAATGGAAGCTTTAAATTCAGTATAAAAAGTTGAGCAGTGATTTTTTTTTTAAAGAGTAAAATCTGCTTTTGGTGTAACCCATGGCACCGGCAGTGTGCCCAGGTGCCGCAGTCTTGGCACTGCCAGGAAGCTCTGTCAATGGATCAGAAGTGGCATGATAAACACCTGGGCACAGCCTTGAAGGCCAACCCTTTTGGAGGTGCTTCTCATGCATAGGGAATTGTTCTGGAAGAAGGAGGTTTAAACTAAACAGCCAAATTCTGCTTTCAGGAAGTGTGTCAGGGTCCAGCTGAGCAAGAACAGCATGAAAATCACAGCTTGTATACCCAATGGTGGTGACTTGAACTTCATTGAGGAAAATGGTTAAGTTCTCATTGCTGGGTTTGGATAAAAAGGTCATGCTGTTTGTTAGTAATATTCTTGGAGTCCATTTCAAGGTTGTTAATGTAGCCGTGTCTCTTTTGGCCTTGTACAAAGTCAAGAAGGAAAGACCAAGATCATAAATACATTCCAAAACAGTAAAATCAGATTAATGGGAAGAGAAGCAATTTTGTTTTATTTTGTTTTTAAGTGAATAGAATGTATTAATGTACTGAATGGCTTATTTCTGTTTGATATGTTTTTGGAATGAGCTCAGGGAGTGATGGAAAATGTACTTCTTTTTTTTTTTTTTTTTTTTTTTTTTGGTTTTTCAAGGTGTGGTCTCGCTCTAGCCTAGGCTGACCTGGAATTCACTATGTAGTCTCAGGCTGGCCTCGAACTCACGGAGATCCTCCTACCTCTGCCTCCCGAGTGCTGGGATTAAAGGCTTGCGCCACCATGCCTGGCTGAAAAATGTACTTCTTACTGTGGATTGTACTCATAAAAAGTTTGAAAGCTTTAGGTTAGATACTAGCTAGTGACCATAGTATGTCATCAGTAGATGTTAGCTGGCCACAGTAGTACATTTAATCCATATTGGATATATACTCTAAGATTATGTATGTATCATGCATATTGGGAACCCAGTAGCACAGATTTTGTCATTGCTTATGAAAAATAATTTGGTTTTTGTAGTTTGTTAGTTAAACTGAGCTTTTGGTGACCAGTAGAATTGTCTTGAAGTACTGCGATCAGGAATGGGACTTGGGTAGGACAGCCTTGATTTCTGTGGTGTTGTATTACCTGGTACACATAGTAGGTTCTTAAGTATTTGTTGGATTCATGGATTAAGTGCCTTGGTTATAGCCCGCATTAGGAATTTCTCTACTAGTCAGTCTTTAATACCAACTGATTGATTCATAGACTTGAGATTTGCTGTTGCATTGAATATCTTTTATAAGTTATAAAATAGTTGTGAGACCTCTTGTATATTCTTACCAGCATTGATGACTTGATTAGTGTTTAGGAGAATATAAGGTGCTAATTGTATAGTGTAAGCTATGTGGGAAAGGAGGAGGAAGAAAGGTAGTCATCTGTACAAATGTTTCACCAGGCCCTAGCTTTGGTTTAAGCTTGCTAGGGAAATCGGTATTTGTACATGTTTATACTTCTCACGAGAGCAAAAAGATTATAAAATGTATATATAATAAATAAGATCCTCCATTTACTACTTAAAAGCAATAGTGCTTTTACATCCTAAATGACATTCTGGAATGAACACAGTCTTGAAAATTAGTGGATCTGAATGTGAATTTTGGTGTGAAGCCCTATATTAGCTGTGTGACTTTGGGCAAGCTGCTGAGCCTCTGTGCTACCTTGTAATGTGAATTTTATGTTCAGTTGTCCTTTCTCCAAGATTCTTATTATACCACACTACTTAGAGTTAGTATGCTTTTTGAAACTTTTTTGGTGATAATTCTTCCCGGAAATCACTGTTTCCTCTTAATCACCTGGTAAATAAGCCCATCTTTTAAGACCTAGGTGAAATATAAATGCCCTGTGAACCTTTTTCTCCCATCCTGGGGAATTAATAACTTCTTTCTGTGTGCCCCCACTTGAGTGCTCACACCCACCATTTCAGTAGGTTTTTGTTTTTGTGTCTGTCTCTTGCACTACACTGAGCTCCCTGAGGTCAGGGATTTTGCTTTGTGAATTCAGTACTTAATATGGTAACTAGAATAATATTAGACACTCAGTAAATGCTTAGTGAAGGAAAGAATCCTAAAAATACTAAAAAGATTTTTCTTCATAGGTCATGTTTTCTTTCGCTGTTCTGGTCATCTTTAATATGCCACTTAGAAAAGGAAGGCTCTGTCAATTCACCTCTCTCGAGATGACAATCTTTAGAAAACCTTAATTTAAAAGGGTGGTATAATAAAGCGCTCTCACTGGGCATGGTGGTGCATGCTGTACTCCCAGATTGTAACTCCAGCACTAGAGAGGGTGAGGCAGGAGGATCACAAGTTTGATGGCACCCTGAGCTATATAGGGAGAGTCTTATCTCAAACAAGCGAAACAAGAGTGACAGCAAAAATCAGCCAAAGCACTGGCTAATTCAAAACTTTTTGATGGCACTGGCTGACACGGAGATACATACTAGAGATGACTATTTCTAGTTTAGGGAATCAGGGTAGATTTAAGCCATTGTAGCATGTATAATACTGCATTCATAAGATACTGTGAGGCCTGACAGGCAGGCAGCTAATGGAATCCTGTCTGGGTTAGTGGCAAAAGCCTTGCAAAGGAGTGTGAACAGGCTTTTGAGGTAGGAATAGGGAGTCTAGTGAAAACGAAAAAGCATGTACAAAGTCATGGATACAAAGTCGGGCACATCTAGGGTATTGAGGTGGATGAGGACTGGAGATGGGGCACTATTGGAGAAAGGATAGGAGATGTGCCTGAGGAGTAGTTTGAGTTCTGTGTATAAATCTTAGAGATAGTTGGGAACAGACTAAAGTTATTAATTAGAAGGGTAACAGGGTCAGGTCTTTTTATACAGAATAGAAGACAGATGAAGGGCTGAGGAGCTGCTGAGCAGTTAAAGGTGCTTGCTTGCAAGCCTGAGGCCAGGTTCATTTCAGTAATGTAGAGCTAGATGCACCAAGTGGCCCATGCATCTGGAGTTAGTTTGCAGTGGCAAGAGGCCCTGGTGCACCCATACTCTATCTCTCAAATTAAAAAAAAAAAAACAGATGGAGAGTTGCAGGACAGGGAAGCCTATTAGTCTTACTATTGAATACACAGAGAATCTGTACCAAATAGCAGTTGAAGATTAGACAAGATGAAGAACTATGGCTAAAGAAGTAGACCCAGCAAGGACAAATACTTGGAGACAAGCCAGAAGGTGGGAGATTTGAATGCAGGGCTGTTTCCAAATCCTGGCCTCTTTCTAACTTAGATCTCATTTGACTGATGCCCATTGGGTCTAGAGGATATTGTTACCTGATGGTGGATGTGATGATGTGACAGCCACAGGGTCTTTGTTTGCCTCAAGTCTGTCTCAGCTGTTGCTGAGTCCTGTGCCCACAGTTGATTCTGTGACCTCTTTAACCAGTGCTTTGACTGCTGGTCCATTGCAGGTTGCCTAACAGAGAAACGTTGTTGCTTGGGCCATTTCTGGCTTTATGTGGGTACTGGGGAATTGAACTAGGCCAGCAGGCTTACAAGTAATCACCTAAACCCCTAAGCCATCTCTCTAGCCCTAGTATACTTAATTTAACATTGAAACTTCTCCTTGGGAGAGCTGAGTGTGGTGGTTAGTATAAGAAGGTAAACTCAAGACTAAATTGACTTCTTATTTCCTGTGGAGCTCTGCATGTAGTGCATGTTTATGTAGAAGAGGTCCAGTAGTTCTTCATGTGGCAGGGAAATATCCAAGAGCCCTGATGCATACCTGAAGCTGTGGGTAGGAGCAAACCCTGTACTTACTGGGTTTTTTCTATACTATCTGTGATAAAGCTTAATTTATAAAGTATAAAAGTAACATCAATAAACTAGATAAACTTTAATAATCTATAATGTTATTTAAAACTTAGAAATTGTGTATTAGAATTTTTATGTAGTATTTTGAGACCACAGTTGGCCATGTGTGGGTAGCTGAGAGCGTGGAAAGTGAAATTGTGTATAAGTAGATCCCTTACTGAACTTTGGTTCCTTGTCTTCTTTTGCTGGGATGTACCTGGACCTGCACTGCTTCTGAAGCACAGGATTCTGCATCAGCCCTTGAGCTGTGTGTAGCATTGATACTTAGTTTTATAAGAACCCTTTTGCGTTTTGTGGTTGTTTTACCCACATGGTTTTTTCTTCCCTTGTAAGGTGGCACATTTCTTTAGGGCTGGAACCATGTGTGTTCTGCTTTTTATTATATCCTTTTCAATTCTTTCAAAGAAATGTTCTTTACTTTTGCCAGTTCTTCTTCACTACTCATTCCCTCTATAACCTCTTAGTCTTTGGTGATTCTATCTTCAACTGCGGGGTTAGGAATGACTTCCACTTAGCACTGATCTGATTGCTGTGCTGTAACTGAGAAATAGTACTGCCTTTAAAAAAAAAAAAGCGATGTTGGCTCTTTCCTGTTATCCTCTTCTAGTTTCCTGTCTTTCCTTACCCCTCTTGAAAGCCTCTTTGTTTCTCTGGGTAGGCCGTTTCTTCTACTCTTTGGTTATTCCTTTAGAGGCTTCATTTAAGCATATCTGCTCACTTTTGAATTTGTGTGTGTGGGTGTGGGTGTGGGTGTGGGGTGTGCATGTGTGTATATTCATGTTTGTGTGTTTGGGACACATGTGTATGTGAAGGCTAGACGACAACCCTGGATATTTGCCTCGGGCTCTTAGTCCCCTCTTTTTGACTCAGGGTCTCTCATTGGTGGAAGCTCACCAATTAGGCTAGATTAGCCAGCCAGCCAGTGAGCTCCGGGGATTCTTTTTATCTCTGGCTCCCTAGTACTACCATGCCCAATATGTAATGTGGGTACTAGGAATTGAACTCGGGTCCTCATGCCTGTGTGGCAAGCACTTTACCTACTGAGCTATCTCTCCAGCCCCCAAACATGTCGATTCCTATGTTTCTGGTAACATGTTGAAGTGGACCATTAAATGTAGAGAGGCCTAAACCTCTTAGTGCTGCTGCTGTATTCAGCTGCTAACAGACACTTTGCTTGGCATCTGAGTGGGACCTCTTCATTAGCTTCTGTTCTGCCCTTGCTATCATTGTTTTAGCTTATTTGGAGACTATTCTCCTCCTAGTTATCCCATGTTCTGTTAGACTTATGTCTTTATTATCACACTCATCAATAATGGATGCCCTGCATCAGCCCCATTCCACCATCGTCACTATTAGGGAAGTTTCATGTCACTTGGTCCACTTTAGACCTTGAAGTGTTTTATCTCTAGCTCTAGTAGTCCTGTGCCTTTAGGTCTTCTCAGTGACTGTGTCCATCGCTTCCTTCCATTGCTCTCTACCATATCCCACTGCTTGGCGCCCTTTCTGCCATTGCTCATGTAGCTTCCTTTGCTGGAATAGCTTTCTTGTCTTTGTTAGTGCTATTTTCTTGATTCTTCTAGGAAGCCTTACTTCTTATTAAGCCAGTCCTTGTTGATCCTTTTTTCTTTTTTCCGATTCATTTATGCGTACACTCTTGCTCTTGTTTTGGTTTGTACTTCCATCATGCTTCTGAAGCACAGGATTCTGCTTCTGGCTACAGTGGAGCAAAGCTCCTGTTGCTGAGAGTAGATAGAAATGCCTGATTAAAAAAAAAATCTATATGAAAGCGCTGTAAGTTGCCAAGGCAGCCAGGATTTCAGATCTTTCTGGATTTTTGGCAAAGGGAGAGAACAACTCTCACTCATTAGGAGGTAGAAAAGTCAGCTTTCTTTATGGGGCTAGGGATATAAAAGTTGTTCTTCAGGGCCAAGGCATGCAGAGCATAGAGCACACGATCCCAGAGATGGAAGGTACTTCCCTGCACCTTCTTTGTCCTAGGGCATTTGCTGACTAACATGTGCTGCAGGATGGCAGGCTTGGAATCCTTGCAGAAAGCTACGGAAAAAGTCCGACCTTTAATTCTTCTTTATTGTTGAGAAAAATGTTCAGGATCTTCTGAGGAAGACAGGCTTGGTGGATACACTGGACCTCACTCAGGGGTTGTGAGGTGTTTTCCCTCATTCTACCTGCTCTCAGAGAACATGGTGAATCCTCGTGGGAAGACAGCATCTCCAGGGCCACTGCAGGTTTTCGTAGAGAGTGGATGGAAGTGTAACCAAAATTCCCAGGCGTATTATTTAGGGCTGTGACCAGATTCCTGACAAAAAGCCACTGAAGGAGGAGGGATTTATTTCAGCTTCCAGTTTGAGGAGATACAGTCCTGCCAATGCAGGGAAGGCATGGCAGTAGGAGGGTGAAGCAGCTGGTCATGTTCAGACCACAGACGGGAAGGAGAGAGCAATGAATGCTGGTACTAGCTTCCTTTCTCCTTTTCATTCAGTCAGGGGATGCCAGCCTGTGGAGTGGTGCCACAATCATATCTAGAGACCCCCGCACAGATGTGAACAGAGGTTTTTCTAGGGGATTCAAGTTGACAGTACTAACCATCACACCAGGTAAACCAAGAAACTAGGCGTAAGCATAGAAATTATAGAAATGGGTCTCTGCTGTCCTAGTCGTGTAATTATTTACTGGTTTAGTCTCTATATAAAGGACATCCAAATTGTTTGTAGTCTTTGGGGTTTTTTTTTTCCTGTTTTTGGTTTGAGACTGAGTCTCATTCTATAATCCAGACTGTCCTGAACCCTTTATGTGTATCAGACTGGCCTTGAACTCGTGGCAGCCCACCTTTCTCAGCCTCCTGAATATAGGTTTAAGCAATCATGCCTGGTAGTCTTTATTACTGAGTGATCCGTAGTGAACATTCTTGTACACATGTGTATCCTTAAGATGAGAGATTTCCTTACCAACTCTTGATTTTATCAAGCTTTTTGAACTTTTCTAATCTGATAAATAAGGTATTTTGCTTTTGTATAATATAAACTTCCTATGTTCTTTGTTAGGTATATGTCATGTGTGTGATTATGAGAGCATAGTATCCGGCTTCAGATTGTCTGAGATTTTTTTTGCTATACCTCATTTTCTCACAGCATTGAGGCCTTGGCCTTACTTTGCTCATCTGTAAAATGGTAATGAAAGCACACCATCAAGACATTATGAAGATTAAGTGAGTTAGAAATGGATCCAGCATACCATAAGTGCTACACAGTTGTCTGCTAGCAATAGAATTGGCCATTTATTATATGTGCAGCAAATGCTTTTTCCAGTTTTGTCTTCTGCTCTTATTTTAGTATCTGAAGAATATATAATCTTGAGTTATAAGGATGACTTATTTTTAGCCTGGTATGAAGTGGCTGGGGAGAGTAAGAGTCGACTCTTGAGAGCATTTGACACACAGGCATGGAGATTGACACACATGCAGAAAGATTGATTTGGCCAAGAATCATACACTGTTAATGGAGTGTAAAGTAAGGAAGGAATGGAATGATATGAAGCTGTAGAAATAAGCCTGGCATGGTGGTATACACCTTTAGTCCCAGCACTCGAGAGGCAGAGGTAGGAGAACCGCCATGAGTCTGAAGCCACCCTGAGACTACATAGTGTGAATTCCAACCTGGTCTAGAGTGAAACCCTTCCTCAAGAAAACAAACAAACAGACAAACAACAACAAAAACCTGTAGAAATAGGCAGAGACTGTCATGGCTCACCTGTCATACTGAAATAAAATGGCATAGAAGCAGTTCTTGTGATCATAAAACTTATCCCTCTATGTTTAAAAATGTATCATTCCTCAGTTAACTATTTTATAGATTTTAATATAACCATATATTTGCATGGTGAAAAACAATTCACCAAACACTTCAGTAGTTTATAATCTTTGACTTTATTGATTTTAATCTTGTTAATAGTTGTACAATGTAGTTGTATTCTTACAAAAATCACAAATGAGAAAATTTAAATGCAAGGAGATTTTTAAAAAATTTGTCTTAGGACAACTAACTAGTGAGAATATTTACTTACATCTTAGGACTCAATAAATACAGAATTCTTAAAAAAATAAAATAAATTAATACGGAATTCTTTTTTTTTCATGTATGCATGGTAATGTGTTATGTGTGTGCTGTGTGCATGTGTTTGTGTCATGTGGCACCCTGTGCACTCAGGGTGCACTTGCCTGCATGGCCAGAGGGGAAAACCAGTTGTCCAGCTCCTTTGCTAACTTGAGCTGGAGTCTCTTACTAACCCTAAACTTGGTTGTTTTTTTTCATGAGCCCCAGTGGTTTTTTTTTTTTTTTTTATCTGTTTGCTCTCCTATGGGACTGAGTTACAAGCATGCATGGACATGCCCGGCTGTTTATTTGGGTCCTTGGTTTCAAAATCATGTGGTTACTTTGGTTACTTGGAAGTGGGAGGGATGTTGGGGTGGGTTAGGATGAGGACTAGTGTTAACTTTGAAAAAAAATAGAGGTGGCAAAAGGATCTGGGAGAGGAAAGTTGGGATACTGTCACTGATTTTAGAGGTTGTTAAGGCTGTGGAAGAGTGTAGTTATAGAGAATAAGAGGAGGGGATAAAAAGGAGTGAATGTGGAGAAGAAGTTGGAAAGAGGAAAAGGATGAGCTGTGCATAGAAAGAGTAGTAGAAAGATCACAGTAGTACACCGCAGGAAGGAAAACACACAGCAAACCTAAAAGCAAGCCAAGCATTATACAAACTAAAAGCCATCATGGAATGCATGTGCAAGAGTGGAGATTGAAAAAGAATATCAAACATAAAAGCGATATTAAAGATGGCTAAAAGTTAACCCTAGCATGCTAAGGGCAGGATATACTAAATATGTACCTAATCTACAAAGTCAGAATTTCTGCCTTGCTGGGGTGAGTTTTGAATTAATTCCCTCCCTGTGATTTTTCTTTTAGCAACCTACCCTCTTGTGGGAGGTGCACTTAGCATTTCCTGTTCAAACCTATATAATTGGATTTGGGGTATGTGTTGCCCCAGGGGAGATTAGTTACCTTTTAGAGTGAGGATCTCACCTACACTGAGTTGTGAGGACATTCCTTTCTTGGTGTACTCTTGGATTGCCTTGGCTCTGCACATTTAAAAAAATTTTTTTTATTCATTTTCAAGCAGAGAGAGAGAGAGAGAGAGAGAGAGAGAGAGAGAGAGAGAGAGAGAGAGAGAGAGAGAGAAAGAACCAGGACCACCACCTTGTGGGTCTGGCTTATGTGGGTCCTGAGGAATTGAACTCGGGGCCTTAGGCACTGGAGGCAATTGCCTTAACTGCTGAGCCATCTCTCCAGTCCTTTGCACATTTTTATTGCCTGTTTTCCATGTTTTTTCCTTATCTTTTGGTTTGCCTAACCTACTTGTTTTTAATTGTAACATATTAAAATTTATTACTATAATTTTGAATTTCTCCTTATAATCTTATTTTTTTCTGTGTTATAGGTTCATAGAAGTTAATGATTGCTGTTTTGATGAGTTGGGATTTTGAATATTTTTATTTATTTATGAGTAGGAGGGCATACCATGGCCTCTAGTCACTGCAAACGAGCTCCAGATGTATGTCCCACTTTGTGCATCTGGCTTTACATGGGTACTGGGGAACCCAATCCAAGATGTTAGGCTCTGCAAGTAAGTGCCTTAACCACTGGGGTATCTGTCCAGGCTCCCCCGTTTATAATAGTAAGACTTTTTCAAGGGGCATCACTGTAATGGATTTTTATAATAGAAGAGAGGACTAAGTCTGGAAGCATTGACCTTGTAATCATGTTGTGGTGGTTTGAATGCAGAATGTCCCCTATATATTCATGTGTGTCTTGATCCTCATTTGGGAGGTTTTTGGAGACTTTAGGAGATGGAGCCTTGCCTGAGGAGGTGTTTGCTGTAGGCGGCCTTGGGATATTACAGTCCAGCCCTGCTTGTTACTGTGTGCTTTCTACTTCCTTCCTGCTGATGTGAAGATTGGGTACCAGCTGTTAGCTTTTACTTTCACCATGGTAGAAACTTCCCCTCAAAACTGTAAGCTAGAATAAACCCTTTTCTTCCATATTCTTTGGGTAAGGTATTTTATCTCAGCAAAAAGAAAGTAACAACTACAATTATGTAATTTCCCTTTTTATCCCCTATTCAAGTTTTTCTTACAGCTTTGTTGCATACTAGCTTGTTGCTTTAAATGGATTATTTAACCACTTGACTGCCTTATTGTGAAATAGGTATAAAATTCATTTTATAATCATTGAAAATCTCACAGATTATAAGAGTAATGTATGTGAAGAATCTTACTTGTAATTTTCAGTAAATGTATTTAAAGTACTTTTTTGGTTGTTGAATTTTGCTTTTCTTTTTCTTTAAAAAACATCTGATTTTAAATGTATTTTTATATTAGTGAAAATGTACATCGTGGATATGACAAACACAGTCATGAGAACTTTTAAAGTGGGTGGTAATGGAATATCTTCCAAACTCGGGGTATAACAGATTTTTTATTTCTTGGTAAAGCTTTAAATTACAGTTTGTTTTTTGTAATATCTGCATTAGGCCTGGTGTTTCTAAGTACCTTTTGTATTCTCCAGTATACTAGTCTTTAAAAAAAAAAAAAAACAGTTGAGATAACAGAAAAGGGACAAAAAGCACCTTTTTGAAGAGTTCATTTATGTCTAGAACCAATATTTTCCTACTTCATTGTAGAGTTACCAGTAAATCCTAAAATTATTTACTTTGTTTAGGCCATATAAACATATAGAGGTTATAAAAATTGTCACATGTTTATAGAGAGGCTGAAGCGTGTATTCCACTCTCCTTTAAAACAATTTTTTTTATTTATTTGCACTTGTGTTTGCCACTGCAAATGGAATGCTAGACATTTGTGCCACTTTTAGTGTCCAGCTTTATATGGGTGGCTGGGGAACTGAACCCAGGCTGGCAGGCTTTGTAAGCCAGCATTTTAAACTGCTAAGCCATCTTCCTCCAGCCCCTACGCCCACCCCACAGGGTCTCATTTTAGCCCAGGTTGGCTTTGAACTTATGGCAGTCTTCCTACCTTAGCCTCCTGAGGACTGGCTCTAAAGGTGTTTGCCTCTCCCCCAGCCCCCACCTTTTTAAGACAAGAGTCTTACTCTGTAGTCAAGCTGGCCTCTTAACTTGTGCTCCTCCTGCCTCAGCCTCCTCCTGAGTTACAGGTGAGCACCATCACACTCAGCTTTCCTCTTCTTTCTTACAGCATTTAAGAGTTAATTTCATTCCTGTTCTAAACCTTCTATTTATATAACTGCCATGTATTGACTGTATGCCTCCTGTATACCTGATGTCTTAGATTTAAAAAGGACAGAAGATAGAATTTTAGATGGGAAAACAGCATACAAAATTTAATGTATATGGCTTATATTTGGTGGTTAGGCAGTCAAGGATTGATACAGTGCTCTTGAAAGATGAAGTGATGAGTCTCTGGAGCACCTTGAGGAACATTTTGAAAGTTTTGACTGTGTGTGTTGTGTATTGTGTATGCATGTGTGCAGATGTATGCACCCTGTGTGCACACATGCAGAAGCCAGAAGAGAACATTGAGTTTTTCCTCTGTTGCTCTTCCACCTTTATTTTCCTTTAGATGGAATTTTTCACAGAACCTGAGCCTCATGATTCTCCAGTTTTTGCTCCCACAGGACAGCTTGCATGGCTGTGCCAGCCTTTCTGCTTTGGGTATTGAACTCAGCTCTCAGGCCCTCATGCTTGTGCTTCCTGCTCTTCCCCACTGAGCCATCTCCTCATACCAAGTCTTCTGTAGGCTCAACAAAGCTACCGAAGGCTTTGAAGATTTAAAAAAAATGAATTACATACTGAAAAATATATATGGCATGAGTGCTTTAAATAGAGATTTCTTTGTGGTCTTATAGCATGTTACTCTATCAGTCAACTCCTTTCCACTCTATAGTGGATACTGCTCTTCATTTATTTCCTTAAAACTTTCTACAGCTAGTCAGTATATATGCACACTTACTTGTCTGTTTCCTCCACAAGGTGGTAACTCCAGGCAGTCAGGACTGCTTGCTTAGTACTTAGAAGACGTGCTCAGAAGAGTGCCTGACTTAGAACCTTTGATAAGTATTTGTTAAAACTGAATTTAAATTCAGGTTGACCAGTTTTTTATGTGATTTACAATGCAGGTGCAGCAATGGAAAAATGTCTTGGTTTCTCCTAAAAAGTTATGCTAAAAAGTTTTTCTTTTCTTTTTTTTTTTTTCCAGAGTTTATATTCAGAGCACCAATCAAACTAAGCAAGCCTGGGGAACTTCGTGAGGAATATGAATGCCTGAGAAAGGTATAGTATACATATTAGCATGACATTTATTTTCTTAAAGGAAATTGAAATGACATTAAAGAATGTTTTGTTTTGATTCATTGGCTTAAAAAACTTTACAATGTAGCCACAATGGTGGCGCATGCCTTTAATCCCAGCACTTGGGAGGCAGAGGTAGGAGGATTGCTGTGAGTTCAAGGCCACCCTGAGACTACATAGTGAATTCCAGGTCAGCCTGGACTAGAGCGAGACCCTACCTCAAAAAACAAAAAAAAAAAAAAAAGTTTACAATGTAGAGCCCATCTTCATATTATTTTCTACCAGTTTAGTTAGATTCAAAGCTATAATAGAAGTAAACTTTAAGAACACTTTTGAGTTGTCTCTTTGAAGATGAAAATGTACTTTATAGGGTTTGTCACACTCCTACTGTAATAATTGGCCACCAAGAAATGTGTTTTTGTCACCTTTAGCAATTGCTGTGCTAATAATTGGTTGTATTATTTTTCATTATCTTGTAAGTTCTTCTAGCTACTGTTATCTTTATGGGTTTCACTTATTACTCCAGAAGAACTGTAATGGAGGTCAGCGAAGGGATAATGAAAGCATTTCTTAATTAAAAGTATTTACCATTGAGAAAGCTTTTCAGAGTGGTTCCCTGGTCTAGGGGTGTGACTGCTGCTTAGGATGTGTGAGAAAGCTTTTTACTGTGCCCACATAATCTTAATTTTGTTTGTTTCTTTTGCAATACTAGAGATTGAACCTAGGACCTTGAATATGCTAGGCAAGTGCTCTAACACTGAGCTATGTCCCTAGCCCATTACCTTAATTTTTTTTTTTTCATCTTCAAACTCATTGTCTGGGACTCACCTCAGAAGTTAGAAGACTATTGCTATCACTACTTATAGGTTGACGATTGATTAGATAGTAATTCTACATTTATTTCATAAAGCTAAATAATCCACTTCATCTGAATCAGGCATTACTATAAAAAAGGCAAGGTTCATTGTTACTTTGCTTATCCTTGTGATAAATTTCTGAAAGAAGCAGCTTTAGGGAGGTGAGGTTTATTTTAGCTTATAATCCATCATGTTTGGGAATGAATAGTGCCAGGTGCCCCGTGGTGATGAGCCTCAGCAACCACTGCTCACGTCTTTATGGATCAGGACACACAGACAGGATAAGAAGTGGGGCTGAACTAAAAACCTCAAGGCCTGCCCTTGCAGCCCACTTCTTTAAGCTGGGCCCCACCACCTAAAGATTCCATATGTTCCCAAAATAATACCACCAACCAGGAACCAAATGTGCAAGCACATGAGCCTGAGGAGGACATTTTGTGTTCAAACCATACATAACACAATGCAGTAATGATATTGTTGCATTTTGTACAGTACTTAACAAAAAATGTATATTTAACAAGGTTATGGTAAAGAAAAATAAAGGAGGGCTGGAGAGATGGCTCAGCGGTTAAGGCACTTGCCTCCGGTGCCTAAGGCCCTGGGTTCAATTCCCCAGGTCCCACATAAGCCAGACCCACAAGGCCATGGTGCGCTCGCTCGCGCTCTCTCTCTCTCTCTCTCTCTCTCTCTCTCTCTCTCTCTCTCTCTGCTTGAAAATGAATAAATAAAATATTTAAAAAAAAAGAAAAATAAAGGAAATACAGCTTACTACAATTTTGAATTTTACACCCTCCATACCATTTTTTGAGACAGTCTTGCTATATATATAGTCCAGGCTGATATTAAACTCACAATTCTCAGCCTTCTTAGTGCTGTGATTATAGGCTTGTATCGCCATACCTGCCTAATTGGAAATTTTACAGCTATTAGCCTGAGAATAATCTTAAGGGAAAAAAAAGAAACAAAAATCAAGGCATTAGGGACAGAAGAAGGAGGTAAAGCAAGGCATAATATAGTGAGAATCCTTGAGAAATTGTTCTTTTCTTGTTAGCAGTGAAGGGTCATGACAGTTGTTTTGTAAGGAGCTGATGGCAGGATAATCTTAAATTACATAAACTGGACTGGGTTGGAGAAACTAATGTCTGGGTTAAACAGAAGTTAGCTATGGGTCTTTTTCTCTCACCTAAGTATTCATGTTGTCCTACATACATTGTACTACTTACAAGGTAGAAATTCAAGTCATAAGGGCACTATATGGCATTTCCACACAAAAGAATACCATACAACAAAAAGGAGTACTTTAGGGCTGGAGAGATGGCTTAGAGGTTAAGGAGCTTGCCTGTAAAGCAGAGAAGGACCTAAGTTCGATTCCCCAGTACCCAAGGTGGCACATGTGTCTGGAAACCTTGGCGTGCCCAGTCTCTCTCTTTCTCTGCCTCTCTCTCAAATAAATAAATAATTTTTTAATAAAAAGGAGTACTTTACTAATAGATGGACAATTCTCAAAAAGCTGTTAAGTTTGGCTGTATGTGGTGGCACACACCTGTAATCCCACCGCTTTGGAGGTAAAGCAAGAGGATCAGAGTCACCATTGGCTACATGCTGAGCTGCAGGCCAACAAGGTCTCCTTGTCTCAAAACAACAACAAAAAGATGCTAAGTGAAAGAAGCCTCATACAAGAGACCATATGTTGCATGGCTTTTTTATGCAAATGTCCAGACAGATAAATGTAAAGAGAACAGTAGTAGATTTGTGGTTGATAGGAACAGGGGGATAGAGATTAATACTAAATGGACATGAAGGGTTTTATTGAAGAAAAATTGGATGAAGAACTGGATAAAAAATTATCTCTTTGAATGCATATTCCTGAAACAAAGTAAATTTATGTAATCTAGATGAATCCTTAGGGGAGGAACATATTTAAATGTTCATACTGAGCAAGAGATGGTAAGTGGAAGTTGATTTTACAAAACCCACTATTACTAATTTTATGTGTAATATGCTAATTGTTTTATTTGGTATACTGTATTAAGTGACAATAAAACTTATTTATAAAGGCTATAAAAATTAACAAGAGATTTTTATTACCCTAACTTTAGTCCTTTTAAAAATTGCTACCTTTATTTAATAATCATATATTCTAATGTCTGTGGGAGAGTTGGGGAACAAACAAAGTTGGGATGAGTAGTCAGACTACTATAGCATGAGGATACACTCTAAAACTTTAGAAAAGATAGTACCTACTCATATATACTGTGCAGGGTCTCACTCTAGTCCAGGGTGACCTGGAACTCACTCTGTAGTCTAAGGCTGTTCTCAAACTCACTGTGATTCTCCCACCTCTACCTCCTGAGTGTTGAGATTAATGGCCTACATCACCAAGCCCAGCTTTCTCTCTCTCTCTCTCTCTCTCTCTCTCTCTCTCTCTCTCTCTCTCTCTCTCTCTCTCTCTCTCTCTGTCTGTCTTGCTATGTGACCCAGGCTGGTCTTGAACTTGTGATCTTGCTTCAACCTCTTGAATGCTGGGATTGCAGGAGTGTACTACCTTACTTACCAACATTTATTTTTTAAAAATCACATGTTAATTTTTTGAATCTTTTTATTCTCTTTTCCTTATTTTTGTATATCTAGGATGCTTTATAGTAATCCCTGGCCTCTGTCTGTAAGATTTTAACCGTAAACATCCCACTCCCCCAGTTGTGACAAAAGAAAGTGTATCCATACATTGCTAACTTTTCTCTGGAGGGTTAGGGGCAAAAGTTATTCTTGATTAAGAACCACTGAAATAGACTTGGATTTGAGTTCTAGGCCCTATAAGTGTGTGAATTTGAACACAATATCTCAAGACTTAGTTTTCTTAAGTGAGATTATGTGTATATAGTTCTTCATACCTGAACACAGTTGGTAAACAACAATTACTCAGTCCTAAAACCTGATCTCTTTGTGCTGCTCTGCTTTTCTATCCTCTGAAAAATGAAGCACTCCTTTACATGTGGTTGGGTTGTCCTTCTGTACTTCAGATCAGAACTTCTGGGGTCTTCAGAAGACATTGATCTTTCATGTGAGCAGTGAGCCCAGACTTGCTTCCATCTCCCTTGTGTTCTCATTTGAATTGGGAAGAGCTGGGAGTCCATTATTTCATTTAAATCTTCTCCTTGCATAACATTGTGTGTGGTACTTTTTGCATATTCATGACCTCTTGAATTAGACTGTCTTAAAGACTATTTTAGGTTTATGGGAATCATATCTACAGAAATTGGGGAGATATGGAAATAAGACTTTTGTTGTTGTTACCATGGTTATTTATTTATTTATTTTTAACTTGGGAAATAGCTATCAAAAGTATTCTGGATGTCATAGCACTTGCTTATAATCCCAGTGCTTGGGAAGCTGAGAGTAGAGGAAAGCTATGAGTTCAAAGCCAGTCAGAGCTACATATCAAGACGTTATCACATACAACAAAAAAACTCCCAGTAGCTTTTTCTTCTTTTGTTTTATATTTTATAAGAATGATTAAAATATTAACAGTTAATTATTTCTTGTTTATATATTAATCTAATTTAAATTTTATGTAGGCCTTGAATAGTGAAAGGAAATCAAAGTAAATGGAACTCTTAGCCGGGTATGGTGGCACACACCTTTAATCCCAGCACTGGGAGGGAGGCTGAGGTTGGAAGATTGCTGTGAGTGATCTGCAGCCTCAGCTACAGAGTGAGTTTCAGGTCAGCCTGAGTTAGAGTGAGACCCTACTTCAAACAAACAAACCAGAAAGGGCACTCTTGTTATACTGTAAGAACGTGGCAAGACACTATGCTAAGTACTACATTGTAGTATTATCTCATTTAACTCTTCCCAGCAACATCTGCACAGGAAGGAGCAGATCATCCTATTTTGCAGTAAGCAGATGCCCAGGATCACTCTGGTGTTTCTTGATCACCTTGATGTTTTCATATGATACTGTAGCCTTCCCTGTCTTTGTAGGTTAGGTCTTGACTGACCACAGGATAAGTATAATGCATATAGAGCACTGGAACTGTGCTTAGTCACTTTTTGTTGCCATTGAGACCTAAACCAGCTTCTTGGGATGTCTTGTGGCTATTTCTGGTCACTTCCTGGCCTACGCACATCTGGTTTATGGGAAAAAGAGTTAGGCTTAGGTTTTCTGGCTTTATTTATTTTCTTTCTACATGAAGAAACCTTTCTGTGAAATTAGCTCTTGCAGTTTCATGTTGCTTAAGAGTGCAGAGCATTAAATCTTAACCACTATGTATCTGTTTAGCAAGAGCTAAGTAAAAGATTTACTTAAAAATCAAGAGGGTTGTATCTGATGAGAAAAACAGTCTTCAGGGCTGTGCATAGTGGTTTATGCCTTTAATTCCAGCAGTTGGGAGGCAGAGGTAGGAGGATTGCCATGAGTTCAAGGCCACATTCACTACATAGTGAATTCCAGGTTAGCCTGGGCCAGAGTGAGACCCTACCACGAAAAACCAAAAAAAAAAAAAAAAGTCTTCAAGTTGCCATGGATTTGTTGTTCTAGAGTAAGAGAGGGTTTTAAGTCTAGAAGTTCCTACAGTTCTACTATCTAACTTTTATACTTTCTAGCTGAGAGAAGAAAAGTTACACGAAGAAAAAACTTCTGAAGATCAAATCCACAAGCTATTACAAGAGGATGCAGAAACAGGGAAAAGGAAAACGGATGAACAGAAAAAAAGAGATGAGCCACTAGTATTGAAAACAAATCTGGAATGTGTAAGTAGATCACCTTTTTGATGGACATCTGCTTCAAAGTCAGCAATCTAGCTCAGGTGCATGTGTTGTCGAAGTTGGAGCCAGTAATACACATTGACATACAATTTAAGAGTAATGAAGGACTTAATGTCCAGATGAGAGATGGAGAAAAGAAATTTTGAATAGGGTGATGAAACCTGCGGAAAGATTAAAGGGACAGTAGGGGGAAATGAGAGGGAGGAAAAACCTAGTGTAGTATTCTATGTGTGATACATTTTATATGTATAGTATAATTTTGATTTATTTGTTATTGTTTGGCATTAAACTCTTTTACATTTTATATCCTCAATTCCTAATCCTAGATTTCTTTAAAGCTTGTATTTTCCTTGCCTATATTCTTTATAATGCATTAAACAGAACAATGCTTAAAGGTATGTCTCAATATTAGATGCTTAGTCTAGTCATAAACCAAATATGTTTATTTTGCCTGAGTTCTTTCATTAATTATGTATTGGAAATTATTTATTGTACATTCTTATTTTAATAAGAAATCATTTTGGGAAAATCCACTAACTATATTCATGAAAAAAATTACAAGTTTTCTAGTCATATTCGTTTGCACATCTATTGCTTACTGGGCATATTTAACATATCTTTTGATTCAGAGTAAAAAAATATTTTGATACAGCCTTGTAAATATTCCAGATTATCTTTTTTTATGTTTCTTTTCTTTCTTTTTTTTTTTTTGTGGGAAGGTCTTGCTCTAGCCCAGGCTGATGTGGAATTCACTATGTAGTCTTAGGCTGGCCTCAAATTTGCAGTAATCCTTTTACCTCTGAGATTAAAGGTGTGGGCCACCATGCCTAATCCTGCTCTGTCGTTTGTTTGTTTGTTTGTTTGTTTGTTTAAGAGCAATTCAGAGAGAGAGAGTGTGGAAGAGAGAGAATGATCACATCAAGGCCTTTAGCCTCTGCAAATGAACTCCAAACATACATGCCAGCTTGTACATCTGGCTTTATATGGGTACTGGGGAATTGAACCTGGGTCCTTTGACTTTGCAGGCAAACACCTTAACTTACACTGAGCCATCTCTCCAGCCTAAAGTTATCTTTTTAATGAGCTAATTAAATTACCAAAGCCTTAACATTTATCAAGACAGGCAATATAACACAAGAGAAAAAACATAATCAGCATTGTAGCTAATTGTACAACTTTGGCCAGGTTACTAATGTCCAATTTTTGTTGAGCTTTTGCAAAGGCAATTTTTCTGAGCTTCAGAAATTATTTAACCTGTCTTGAGTCAGTGGTACTTGCTGACTGCCATGTGCAGATGACTTATGATTCTAGTTCTTGTAATAATAATGATGATGATATTTAATTATTATTAAAAGTAACCTATTAGGGCCAGAACATGGTGGCACGCACTTGAAATCCTAGGACTCAGGAGGCTGAGGCAGGAGCATTGCAGGTAGGCCAGCCCAGGCTCTGTGAGTTCCAGATTAGTCTGGACTATGTAGCAAGGTTCTATCTCAAAACCAAACTAAAGAAAAGCCACTTTGATTTTTATAAGGTATCAACTTTGTAAAACAGCAGGTCTTATCAAGAACAGTTGAAAGCTCTTAACTTTCTGTGCCTCTAGAAGCTCAGCGGCTCAGCGAGGAAGGCAAGGATAGGGCATGTACTCTTATGTCTAGTATACGTTCTGACCATCAGCCCCAGCTGTAGTTTGTAAAGACTACAGCCTTGCCTCTTGACTTTAGTAATGTTAGGCAGAACAATCTAGACGCACCTTTCCTTTATGACAAGCCAGTCTTGATGGAGACAGCTTATCCTTCACCATGAGCCTCAGGAAGAACTGATGCTGTTCCAGGCCCTGCCAGATTCAGATTACCCCGGAAGCTAGTAGCTGGTCTCCAACACTAATTCATGAAAGGCTGGGAACTGTTCTAATTCTTCCCCCACCCCACTAGCATCTTTGCAATTGAAACAAATGTATCAATCCAATTTCAATCTTAATGTATAAATTCTCTGATTCCTTTATTTGTAAATAGCCAGTTTCACAAAATTTTCTGTGCAAAACACAATGAATGAAATATAATCTATGACCACCACTTCAAGTTTTAGGTTTTTTTTTCCTTACCCCACCTCCTATTTTATATTTTCAAAGACTTTTAATTAAACAATTTTCATTTTTGCTTTAAGAGTTTTAGGGCTGTCACAGGCTTATACTATCTACTTAAAAGGTTAGGCCGAAAGATCCAAAGCCTATTGGGCTACAGAGTGAGTTCAAGGTTACCTGGGCAACTTAGTGAGGCTGTTTCAAAATAAAATTTATGAAAAGGGCAGGCCACAGGCCACTTGACTTGCATGAGCATGTTTCTGGGTTCAGTCCCTACTACTGAAGAAAAAAGTATTGAACTTGAGAAAATGATTTCATTTAGTTTATCCAAGCTACCTTCAAATGGAGATCCAAAAGATTATGAGGTGGTCTAAGTGAAACCCCAGCTAAGCTTGGCCCCTCCCCCACTTTTTGTTTTGAAGCAGGGTCTCACTCTAACCCAGGCTAACCTGGAACTCCAGGTGATCCACTTCAAGGACTCTTTTTAATAGGACTAGACTGATATTTCACTTCCTGACCCCTAAGCCTCAATGACTACGGTTGAATTAAGTGATAATTCTTCACTCCAAAATGCAAATCCTTCCTTAAACATGAGTCTAGCTAATCTTTCCACCTTTGCTTATACCCCAAACTCTAGGGACCAAAGCTGTTTGCTTTTCCTATGGTAGATCCCCTATGCTTCCCTTCCTTGAGCACATTTTCAACAGCTTCCTTGTGGAAAAGTAGCTATTCCTCTGTGTCCAGCTTAATAGAATGACTTCATGTAACTTGTAGAGATTCCTCACTTGTTTCCATCATTCATTTTCTCTTCTTCACACTCCATTCCCCAACACTTTTACAGAATTTCTTTCATTCTCTGTTACACTATGGAGTTTTATGTTTGTTTCCCTATGAGATAGTAAGTTTGTTGAAATGTTTTACCTGTGTTGAAATCTATAATGCTTTGCATGTCCTAAGTTTTTGGGTGTATGTTTATAAAATTAAATTTAGAGGGAAGAAAAGGCTTATTCTGATAGAGCTTATTTTAACAGATTATCATGTTATTTTTTCATAATGGACTAAAATGGACACAATGTTTAATTTGTTATGATTTTATGATACAGATAATCCAATAATACTATGAATGATTTGGAAACAGTACAATGTAGTTACTACATCTATACTGAGGATTATAACTAAAAAGTTATAATTCTTTAAATTTTTAGGTACTGCACTTTTTCAGGTGTCACAGGGATTTCATTTACCCATGCTCTATACCATTTTAGAATTGATAGTACTATAGGCTTATTTATATTCAAGGTAAATATTTTCTTATCTTCTGTTTCTAGGTTTTGTAGAGCTGGAACTGTAGAGGGATAGGGTAGCTTTTGTCCAAATAGGTGTTTATTTTTTAATGCAATTTAGTTTTAAGTATGTAGGAATTTGGTGACATATTTTTTTCTTAAAAGATTAATAATACTTAAATTAATAAAATAAGCTCTTTTGATGATTTATTGTGAGCTGATGTCATACTTTTATTGGTTTATTGGAGCAATCTTATAGATGAGGAAACTAAGGCTCAGAAAGCACCTAACTTGTGGTGCTGGTGATAGAGAAAGGAATTGAATAGTCTCTTATTTGATACTGACCTGGTTATGAAGAAAGCCCAATACACAGATTTATCTTCCATTTAATCCATTGCATCAAACCCCTTTCTTTTTCCCTGAGTTGGGCAATAATATTATAAAAATTTGACAATAAGTTATTGCTATTAAGTTTCTCCAGTGAATGTTTTATATAGTAAGGATTTATATACTACAGAATGGAAAGGTCTCCCTAAAGTATAATCTTTCAACTCTTTTCTCAAAGGCTAACTATAGGAAATATACCCTACTGTGCATAACAGCCTAAAGAATAACAAAGCATTTAAGGAATGCTTGAAGTCACCAACCATTAAACTCTGTGCTGGAAGGTTATTCATGGTTGTATGGAGAGAAGAAAGTGGGACCAGTAACTAGATTATTGCGGTAGTTGAGGGAGAAGATGAGTATCTAAGGTAAGGCAATGCCAATCAGTATGAATGGGAGAATGAGATCTGAAACATTCTAGGAGTCAAATAGAGTAGAAATATCATTACTGAGAAACCAGCCTTAGTCATTTATGCACTCTGTAGTTATGAACAAATTAAATACCTGAGCCTACTTGCCATCAGTGAACGATAAATAATAATGCTCTTGATCATTGTTTATCCCACTTGTGAATGGAACTGATATAAAGGATAAGTGAAATAAATATTTAGAAGTATTAGAGTCCAAAACTTATCCCACTCCTTAATGGAACTGGAATAAGTAAAATAAATATTTAGAAATATTAGAGTCCAAAATCATCCTGCAGATGTTATTGTGACTTAGAAGCAAGAAAGAAACAAGTTCATACATGGTAGTGATTTCTATCTAGTTGGACTGGTGGCGAGGCTTAGAAGAGAAAAATAATTTGGATATATTCAGTTTGAGCTGTATTTGTGATTGGGATTTCTAGGAGGATTTTGGAAACAGATTGGAAATCAGAGAAAAGTGACTTAGGAAAACTGAGTTTTGAAACTACAGCTGGGGTAGTTTCCATGGGAAGCCCAATGGACAGTCTTGTCTCTCTTGTCTCTTTGCCAGTGTCCTGCACGTCTCTCAGATTCAGAGAATGAAGAACCTTCTGGAGGCCAGATGATACAGACACATCGCTCAGCATTTGTTTCTAAGAACAACTCCTACTCCTTAGCTTTCCTGGCAGGGTAAGAGGCTGATAATTCAGTCAGGGTTCTTTCACTTTGGGGCAACAAAAGGGACTTTGTGGGAGGTGAAAGTGGTGAAAAGAGGTGGGAACTGCATTTTCATTTATAGACTACAGAGAAAGGGCCCATTTGAATTTTAAAAGAAAGAAATGTTTACCCATTTCTGGTATCCTTGGGGTAGGATTGTTGTTTCCCTCACACTCTATGGCGCACAGAGTGTGAGGGAAACAACAAAGTCCTCTTCAGTCTGACAGTACCCATAGACTTTCCCTCTGGTCTTTAGAACTATTAGTTGGGATTTAGGGCAGAATTGACTTATCACTGCCTAGATCTTACATGTTTAATGGGCTTCAGGAAGTTTCTTGGACTCTGGTCAAGAGTTCCCTTGATTCTTTAGACTTTTCAGGTCCTGGGGAGGAAAGGAGAGAAGAATTTTGTAATCTTTGACAGTCATGACTCTGGATAGCACTGAGCAGAAATCCTGTTCCATGAATGGCCACAGTGTGAAGTAGGGAAAGCCCTACTGAAGCAAGAGATGGTTCTGAAACAGTGGTTTCAGTTTTCTTGGTGACCACCATGGCAACAGGGATGGCTCTAATGATTTGGCAGTTATAACCATCATGATTCAAATTCTGGACCTTGTTGGGAGGAATCATTGGAAGCTTAAATTCTGGCCCCTGCAGTGATGAGGCGGGTCCTTTGCCAAACCATGCAACTCAGTGGCATGCTGGGTGGGTCCAGCCACACTAGTAGCTGTGGAAGGATTTTGTTGTTTGAGAAAACTGTGTAGCTCAGATTCGTCTCTAAGTCACAATCCTCTTGCTTCAGCTTCCTGAGTGCTAGGATTACATGCATATCTTGCTGTGCCTAGCTCAGAGGGTTAGGAGAGGAGAGCCAGAGAAGTGACAGGGAAACTGCATATTACAGCAGATTGTGAGCTCAGCCCAGCACAGTAGTGGCAGAGTCTATTACGAAGAAGCTATGTTTCAGAAAGTATTCCTGTGTGAGGAAAAAAACTCAAGGACTATGACTAGCTGTGTTTTAGTTTCTAATCTGTGAAAAGTTATTATAAAACATTCTAACAAAGAGTTTTAAGGCTTTTTTTGACCCACATTGTTGATTGTTAAATATAAATGATCATAAATGTGACTTAGTTTTTTTTTGTAAAAACAAATATATCTCAAAAGACAACTAGGGGTGTGGCTTGGTACAGAGACACTTGCCTACCAAGCATGAGATCCTGGGTTTTATCCCTAACACTGTCTAGACCTAATTGTTACGGCTATCTTTTTAGTAAATAACTTTCTGACATAGAAACCTTAGGTGAGAAAAATAATTATGGTAGTACTGTGAATTGCCTTTCCTATTTAGAGCATGCCTTTTTCTTAGGTAAGAAACTATTAAGTTTCAGTTTCTATTTCATTAAAATCTAACTTTACATATGAAAATTGTGAAATGGTAAAATTTGGCTCACAGGTAGGGGTTACATGACAGTGACTGTGGCAAAGCAAGAGCCTCAGAGACACCACTGCTATCAGCACAGTCAGAGGTCAGGAGACCAGAGCCAACCTGGGGCTGTTGGTGAGCCCCTGAGAAGTCCTGTTGTATCAGAGTAAGATGGATGTTTGCTTCGATTGTGATTGTGGTGAGCTAGAGTCACCTGATCACTAACAAGACATTTGTTACCAGCTGTCACCAGGGCTTCCTGTTGCACACACCAGCAAAGGGCTAGAGAGACGGCTCAGTGGCTAAAGGCACTTTCTTGCAAAGAAACTACCAGTGTAAAGCCAGATGTACAAAATGACACATGCATCTGGAGTTCATTTGCAGTGGCAGAAGGCCCTCACTTGCCCATTTTTCTGCTAAAACCCTCTTTGTAGGTGCACATGAACTTGAACAGATGTGACTAATTTTAGTCTATTCCTGTTATACATGAGGAAGATTGCCAGGAACTTCTCAGCATAATCCAGTTTACACTAGAAACAACATGACTGAGCCACACAGGCCATTAACTCAGCTGCTTCTGGGAATTAGTCAAGAAGCACTGGATTTCCTGGAACAGGTTCTGACAGTCAGCCCCATAGATCAGTTGACAGCAGAAGAAGCATGCTCCCACTCATACATGAGCATATATACTGCTTTTCCATGGATGAGCCCATTTCATGTCATCCTTTCCACATTGAAGATGGAGCTGATGATATTTTGCTTATGGATAAGTCATAGTCACGTTTATAATTGGAAAAGTTATTATGAAGGTCAGTTCTCAGAGCACAACTGGCCTATTCATAACAACTTCAACATTGATGACATTCAACTTGACCCGAGAGCAATGTCTGGTGTCACTGATGAAGAAGTACAAGTTGATCCTCAGAAATACTTGGATGGAAGTCAAAAAAAGTAACTGGAGGATCAAGCTTTTGACATTGCTTCTATGGAGCCCTGTTGGCAGTGCCCAGGTCATCATGAAAACTAGTACTGTAATCTGGAGTGTAGCCATACAAAACAAGATCATCATATTTCGATAATTACTATGAGCCTAAGCTTATTACAGATCTTTCCAGTTGTATAAAACAAAGCAATGAGAAATCTGATAAGAAAGGCAAGTCAAAGTGTGAAAGGAATGGATTGATTCAACCTCAGTTAGCTTTGAAGGAGGCATCCTAGCAGCTGACTAGGAAGGAAAAGAAGTAGGGATTTGACTTTGTTCCTTCATTGTAGGAACCATTCAGCTCAGCTCACAGCCTGAGCCTCCTGGTGTTGTTGACAAGTTAAAGGACTTGAACAGCTCAGTGTCCCAACTCAAATTTAAAAGCTTGATATCAAAGTCAGTAAGCCAAGGAGAAAGGAATGGCAAACTTGGCTCAGCTCGAGGCCTTGTACCAGTCTTCTTGGGACAGCTAGCTTGTGAGGAATGGGGAGGACTGCTTTCTCATCAGCCAGTTCTGCTATGAGGCCAGGAAGGATGAACAAGTGGAGAAGAAAACATGTACACCAGTTGCTTGGATCAGTTCTTCAGCAGGAAAGAGGATTCTGAGAAGCTAAGACACTGAGCCAGTGAAGAAGGGAAGCATGGGGAGGAGAGGAAGTGAGGCAGGGTTGCTAGACAGCAGCAGGGAGTACCTCTTTAACAAATACTTGAGTTCACAGACATCCCCTGGTTTTGTAGTCTAGTGGGGTGGCCTCTTAAGTCTGTCCAGGCTGTGTTAACACCTTCCACTATTAAATCGTCCCCTCAGATTCCTCGTAAGACTAACAGCAGCATTCTGAGACATCTGAGTAAAAACACTCAGCAGACATGTCTCTATTCTTCATGAATGTGTTTCATGGCTTAAGCCATTTCTTACTTGAATCAGGTGTTAATTTAGTAAGAAGTTTATTAGTTCTCAGTTTGTAAAATCCAGACTTTCCTACATATGAGGTAGTTTTTATTTTAACTGACATGTCATTTTTACCCAGAAAAAGAATAGAGCAAAGTAATGCAGTGCAGGAGGAGACAAAAGAAATGCACTAAAAGAGCTGGGCATGGTGGTGCACGCCTTTAATCCCAGCACTCAGGAGGCAGAGATAGGAGGATTGCCTTGAGTTCAAGGCCACCCTGAGACTACATAGTGAATTCCAGGTCAGCCTGGGCTAGAGCGAGACCCTACCTCGAAAAACAAAACAAAACAAAACAAAAAATTGACATTGGTGGACTGAAGAGATGGCTCAGCATTTAAAGGTGCTTGCTTGTCAAGCCTGATAGCCTGGTTTCAGCTCCCCAGTATCCATGTGTTGTAGTCAGCTCTCATACTGCTGGGATGGACATCTAAACCAGGCACAGTTTAGGGGAGGAAGGGATTTATTTCAAGTTTATAGATCCAGGGGGAAGTTCCATCAATGGTGGAAGACGCTGTTTACATACATCCAAGAAAAGAGAAACAACCAAAAACCAGCAAACACCAAAAGCAGCAAGCACAAACCCAGAAGGAACTCAAAACTTTCTATATACCTTTGAGCTTAGAAATCAGATCTGCCCCAAACACATCTTAGGGCTGTGACATCTCCTCCAGTTAGGTGGAGACCTAATTTATAATCTTTAATAAAATACCCGAGTCTATGGGGGACATACGTTTAAACTATCACATTCTGCTCCTGCCCCCCCCCCCAGAGTCATGACCATCTCACATTGTAAATTGTATCCAGTCCAATTTCAAAAGTCCCAATAGTTTAAAAATTATAGCCCTTTGGAAAGTATGAATGAACATTTAATATGTTTCATTTATGTAATATAAAATGTCACGCTATAGTTTCAGTAGCTGAATAGGAAGAAATTGTAATTATTAAATGTATACGCTGTACAACTTGGGCTGACAGTGTTCTAAAGGTATATAAACCATTAAAATGAGAATTTGTCCATAGACCCCATTTGGGCTCATGCTCTAAGAAATGTAAATTTGAGTCTATGGGAAGCTTTAAACATGGTTTAGGAAAACTGATCTTAGGGTCAGCTACTCAGGGCTGACATGTCTTTTATTTTGTAATTTTTAAAAACATTTTAGAATATTTTCATTGCAGAGAGAGAGAGAGAGAGAGAGAGAGAGAGAGAGAGAGAGAGAGAGAGAGAATAGGATTGCCAGGGCCTCTAGCTGCTGCAAAGGAACTACACTTTGTGTATCTGGCTTTACGTGGGTACTGGGGAATTGAACCCAGGTCATTAGGCTTTACAGGCAAGCACTTTAACTGCTGAACCATCTTCTCCAGCCCTCATTTTGTAGTTTTTGTGTGTTTAGGTTACAATGGGACCAAGAAGCTTGTACTTATTTAACTCAAATTTACTTTTCTAGGAAAGAATAGTATATGTTTTAACCCCCTCCTAAAATGTTATGTGACAAACACCAAAATTCTTTGCATTTTTTCCCTGCCTAGGCTTACTAGATTTTCTAATCTGTAAAACCATTTTCAAATTACTTGATAAGAATGCATTAGTATCAACTGACATGAATTTCTAATGCTTTCATAATAAAATGTTTGAATAACAAAAAAGTCCCCATAGTCTGCTAATTTTTTTTTTTCGAGGTAGGGTCTCACTCTAGCTCAAGCTGACCTGGAATTCACCATATAGTCTCAGGGTGGCTTTGAACTCATGTTGATACTCCTACCTCTGCCTCCCAAGTGCTAGGTTTAAAGGTGTGCTCCAACATGCCTGGCTGAAGTCTACTAATTTTAAGATTGTTCCAAAGTCCCAAGTTTCATATGAGATTCAAGACTGTCTCTTAACTGTGAGTCCTATAAAATCAAAACAAGTTACATACTTACAACATAAAACTGCAGAGAGTAAACATTTCCATTGCTATAAGGCATAACAATAACAAGGAAAGTATGGACCAATGCAAAATCAGTAACCATATCTGCAGTTCAAGTCCTACATCCATTACCAGTAATGACAATCTCTGTCATTTCCAATTTTCATCCCTCCAGCTGGGCTGAGTAGCCAGGGAAAACTTCCTTCTCAAGCCAACAGTGTTCCATGGTAGCCCTTACATAGTCCTGGTATATTCAAAACATCTTTGGGTCTCCACTGCAAACCGTGGTCCATCTTCAGTTCCATATACTGGCCTTTCCAGCCTGTTTCTTATGTCTCATCTAAGCAGAGGCTCCTATTTAACTTCAGTCAATGGTCTCACTGGCCACACAGAAAAATAGCTGTCTTTCACTTGCCATGTCTCAGCAGTGGCTCCTGGAACCGTGGGCACTTCATGAACCACTTCTATGCATTTTTTGTGTTTTCAAAACCAGTACTAGTATGCAGTGATAAAGCCACTTTGAGGAAATAAATCATGATCTTGAAGAACAGGTTATCACCCTTTAAAAGAGTTTGCATTTTTATCATTCAGTCTTTCTTGGGTGGAATCAGCTCAGGCATCCTTTCCATTTTTTCAATGTAAAGTAGTTGAGGCATCCTGAATGGTGGTAATCTGCTTAACTGTAGCAGTTTTAACAAATTTCAGTACGAGTAACTTGTCTTTCAGTTCTATATCTTCTGCCAAGCATATAAGTTCATCACTTTTAAATTTAACCTTGATCTAACTCTCTAGGCAAGGGCAGCAGAAAGCAGCCAACCTTTGTGCCAGTAGACCAGTTCCAACAAAGTTCTCCGTGGTCTCTTCTTCCCCTTAGAAAGTTCATAAACATCCAAATAGTTTTTGTTTTCTTTATTTAGCATTTCCAAACTCTCATTAAAATAGTCCATAAATTTTGGCTTACCACACTGCAAGGCTTCTGCAGTCACCAAGGTCCAAGTACATACATATTCCTCCTCCAGCACACAATTCCAAAAGACCAAAATCCACATGGTCAGATTCATCTCAGCAGTATCACCCCACTCCTGCACCATATTTCTGCAGTAGCCAGCTCTATGTTGCTGGGATGAACATCCAAACTGGGCACAGTTTATGGGAGGGAGGAGTTTATTTCAAGTTACAGATCCAAGGGGGAAGTTCCATCAGTGGGAGAAGAAGCTGCTTCCATACATCCAAGAAGAGAGAAACAACCAAACAGCCAGAAAATACCAAAAATAGCAAACATAAACTGGCAGCAAGTAGAGACTCAGGAAGAGCTCAAACCTTTCTGTATACTTTTGAGCTGGAAATGAGATCCACTCCCAAACACACCTTAGGACTGGACCCCAGGATTTACCCCCAGTCACACAGACAGACAGCTGGAGACCCAAGTTACAAGCTTTATTATTTATTATTTATTTTATTAAAATACCTGAGTCTATGGGAAACATACATTCAAACTACCACACTACACGTACACTACAAGTAGTGCATGCATCTGGTGTGAGTTTGCAGTGGCAAGAGGTCCTGGTGTTTCCATCCATTCTCTTTTCTCTGCCCTCTCTCTTTTTAAAAATAAAATAAATAACATTGATTATAGTTATGGGATATTTCAAATGTGTTTTATTAAGCAACTAGAAATGATTAAGTTTCTTTGCAAGTTTCTTTCCTAAACATTTAAAAATTTTTACATATTTACTTGCTTGTTTTTCTTTCTTTTTCATTTTTTGAGACAGGTTTTTCACTCTAGGCTAACCTGGAATGTGGGTAATAATCCTTACCGCAGCCTCCAGAATCCTGGGATTATAGGCATGAGCCACCATGCCCAGTTTACAATTATATTTAAATCAAGTCAATCTGCCATTTACTTTTCTTAACCACTTTGTAAACTTCTGTTTCTTCAGCACAAAATCATGGAGGTAAATTTGGCTAATCATTACTCACTGGGATGATTACTTTGAAGAAATGTATCAGTAGATTCTTGCTGTGAGCCTTTTTGTTGGCAAATCAGTTAATTTTTATTTGAAAAGTTCAAAGTAAAGAGAGCCACACAAGCATATGATAAGGTTCTACAGCCCTTTTCCAAAGAAGCAGATAAAATAAACTAATCTAAGAACATTTCTAGGCTAGTCACAAAATATATATTAATTAAAAAGTTAATTTGAATTATAATATGTTTAGTAGTAAAGTTAAATAAATTTATTTTCTGTATCTGAAAAGTTTAACTTTCTAAAAATTTATTCCTCTTTCTCATTTCTATCTTCCCCACTAAAATCAAACTAAAAACATGATGCCAAATTCTTCTAAAAAGCTCAGCATGGAAAAACTATCCTGATGAACACAAGTCTTTTCTTTTTCCCAAGAACTCCATGTCCAGTTGCTTTTTCCTTATCGCCTTGGCCATCAGGAAATTTAGGATTAAATGGTTTAACAGAATTTTAATTTTAATTAATTAAAAAAATAAATTGTATTTTAAAAATGTATATTTTGTTATACGTTTTTATACTTATGTGATCTTAGTTCTGCACTAAGACATGGTGTTGCTAGGTGTAGTAGTGTATGCCTGTGTTGTAACCAGCTCCACATTGCTGGAATGAACATCCACACCAGGCACAGTTTAGTGGAGGAAGGGATTTATTTCAAGCTCATAGATGCAGGGGAAGTTCCATCAAGTGTCAGAAAAAGCTGGTTCCAAGCAGAGAGACATTACCAAGCAGACAGCACCACAAGCAAGCACAAATGGGCAGTAAACAGCAGGCACTCAGGCAGAGCTCAGACCCTCTCTGCATATGGGCTCAAATCAGATCCAAACATACCTTAGGGCTGGACCCCAGCATCTGCCCCCAGTGACACCTCTTCCAGCCAGGCAGCTGGAAATCCATGTTACAAACTTTAATAAATACCTGAGTCTATTGGGGACATACCTTCAAACTACCACAGCCTCTCATTCCAGCATTTGAGAGACTGAGGAGGAAGGGGCACAGTAAGTTGAAGACCAGCCTAGTATGCATAGCAAGACCCTGTCTAAAAAAAAAGCCACGAAACCACTTAGTTTGTATGTTGTTGCTTTTTTTGTTTTGTTTTATTATTAATCACTTCAAATTCTTTTTTGAAATAGAGAATCAAACCAGCCATTCTCGTTCTACCTCAAAAAAGTGGTGCAGTAATGCCAGGGTTAGTTCATGGAAAAGTTGATCTTAAGGGGTGTCCATCAGGATTTTTAGTATATAATAAGATTTTAAGTGATTATAGCTGTTGCTTTTGCTATTTTGTTATCTTTTGGATCATGGACTCTTGGGGCTAAAAAGGACCTTAAAGGATCATTTTATTTAATCTGGTTTGTCTAATAATCTCAAAGTGGTAGAATAGTAGAAAACTGAGTTAGAACTGAACCAATCTTTAGTTTACTATCCTTCACACACTACTCTGTTGTCCCTCAGACCTTATAATGGACTCTTTGCTGGTTGTGTTAATCTCCCCTCCTAGATGTTAAATCCTTTGAAGGCACAGGATGCACGGTAGGTAGTAGCAATTCAGTAAATATCTGTGGTATGTTTGAATAAGGTAGGCCTTGTGCTCATGGGAAGGTTAAACTGCGGCTTTGAAAGAACTGATCATCATACGTACCACATAGAGGGTTTTCTATAAGGGAAAGCTCTGGAAGATTGGAAGGACAGATTGAATGGTGACATTTTTTTAGATTTGATTCTATGGGATAAATATGGGAAAGGATCTAGGGGCCCTGTTGATAAGACTTTTATATTATGAAGTTGCTTACACTTTCTAATGCTTTGGCAGTAATTTGTGATGCATTTTTAGATTTTATGGATAAGGGACGATCTATGCCTCACTGAGACAACATTAGCCATAGCTATATCACTTTGTTTTCTAATGTTTAGATGCTTTAAGCCTATGCCTGTGGCACACCAAGAGACCTAAAGTGGCTATGCTTTCTAGAATTTGTGTGTATGTATCAGTTACTTGTAGCTAGGACAAAATATCTGACCAGATGCAGATTATGGAAGGGAAGAGCTTTCCTTTATTTTGGCTTAGATTTCTGAGAAGTTTTATTGAAAGCATGGCAGGAGCAGACCCAGCATCACATCTTCACATCAGGAGGAAGTAGAAAAGCTAAAGAGGCTCACAACCAGTGACATGCTTCCTCCAACAAGGCTCTGCCTCTTAAAGGCTTCACAGGGTTCCCAACAAATAAGGAGAAAAATAGAGATAGAGACTGACTGATAATGTTGGTTGTACCCAGTCAGTTTGTTGGAGTGAGCTGAAACATGCAGACTTTCTAGGAAATATGTCTCTCTTCATTAAGGTAGCAGCTACCTTTTTGCTAGAACAAAACACCCATCAGAAATAGCTTGTGGAAGGAAAGGGTTTGTGCTGGTTTATAGGTTTCTTTTAAAAATATTTTTATTTATTTATTTTCAAGCAGAGAGAGATAGAAGAGAGAGAGAATGAGCATGCCAGGGCCTCTAGCCATTGCAAACGAACTCTAGGTGCATGTGCCTCTTTGTGCATCTGGCTTTATTTACATGGGAAGTAGAGAATCAAACTCAGGTCATTATACTCTTCAGGCAAATATCTTAACTGTTGAGCTATCCCTCCAGCCCATGGTTTACAGTTTTGAGGGAAAGTTTCATCATGGTGAGGAAATCATGGCACAAACAGGAAGTTTGCTCACATTGTCACATATCAGCAGGGAAGTGGTAGAGAAAATGAGCTGGCTAGCTAGCACTGGCAAGGTGGTCTGGGCTGTAAAATTCAAAGGCCTATCCCCAGTGACTCACCTCCAGCAAGTCTCTATCAGCTAAAGATTAAGGACGAGACTTAGTCACAAACTCATGAGAATATGGGCCACCCTGAGACTACATAGCAGATTCCAGGTCAGCCTGGGCTAGACAAGACCCTACCTTGACATTTTACATATAAACCAACACAGATGCTTTAGTGTTGCTCTATAAACACCTGACCAAAAGCAATTTGTGGGGAAAAAAAAAAGAGTTTTTTTGGCTTACAGACTTCAGAAAAAGCTCCATGATGGCAGGGAAAATGATGGCATGAGCAGAGGCTGGATATCACCTCCTGGCCAATATTAGGTGGACAATAGCAGCAGGAGAGTGTGGCAAGGGGAAGCTGGCTAGAACACCCATAAGCCTGCCCCCAGCAATACACTGCCTCCAGGAGGCTCACTTTCCAAATTCCACTGGCATTCAGAACACATGGGCTTATGAGGGACACCTAATTCAAACACCCCACAGTAAGGAACCAAGCAGACTTTCTTTAGAACTGATGGCAGGAAGCAAAGCCAGGAAGAGGGTGGGAGATGTAGAGGAGGGCTAGGGAGGGAGTGGTGTGACCTTGTGTGGAGTCAGTTGACCTCCTCTGCCTCATGCCTTATGTCAACCAGTCAGGGGTTTTACTCAGAGATTTCTTAAGATTCTTTCCACGTCTGAAATTGAATTGATAGCTCAAAGGAGAAATTTGAGGGATATGGGGTAAATGAGGACAAGGCTTGAAAAGAAAGAGGTGGGGAAAATTGGTAAGTTCTGTAAAAATACAAAGATTAAATTTAGCAAATTCTGTGGGGGTAGTAGTTAAACAGTGCCTGAAAGATTATAAGAAAAAGCTGAAGCAGTGAGTTGAAAGAAATTGGCTTGATGATGGCTAGGGACAATCATGTTCAACTGCACACAGGTGTGTCTGGAGAGAGAGGTAAGGAATTAGGACAAGTCAGGTGGTTAGAGATCTGGTGATGAAGAGGAAAAATATTAATGTAATGGAACTACATACCCACACAGGTTAAGATAACTTGCCCCAAAGCTTCTCCATTCAGTAGAGTGACAGACATGGAATCAGAAGTCACTTTTCTCAATTCCAGACCTATGTGCTCCATCAATTCTGTGGCAGCCAGAAGGCCTGGATTTGAATGTTGGTTGCAAGAGAGTCTGCTTTCCATTTTTAAAATAATTTATGCCCTGCTTTGTTTAAAAAGAAACAACATAATATACAGGGTTTCTACAGAAGATTATGTTAGTTTGTTCAAAGTATAATTATGAACAAACTATTCCCATCCATCAGCAAAAGAATAATAGTCCACCCTTATCTGCTGGTTCAAGGGCTCCCCCAATAGATTCTCCAGACTGTGGGTAATACTATAAATATGCTATACATACAATGTTTTTTCCTCTACAAACTTACCTATGATAAAATTTAATTTATAGGTTATTATTGTGATAGACTACAATAACTAACAATAAAATAGAACAATTATAGCAATATACAATATTAAAATTATGCAAGTATAATCTCTCCGTGTCTCTTAAAATATTGCTATACAAGACTTATTTGTCTTCCTGTGATGATATAAAATAACACAATGCCTATGGGATGAGAGAACATGAGGCAGACGGCATAGACACTGTGGTATACATTAAGCTAATCTACGTAAGGGTTACCTGAACACGAGCGCTGCAATATCTGACTAGATGTTCTCATGACTGAGACTGTTACAAAGTGTGGATACTCTGGACAAAGGTAGAATTTATATCCCCAATGGTATGGAGCTAAAAGGCATGGGATTTCATCATGCTACCCATAGTGGTATGCAATTTAAAAATTAATGTTTATTTCTGAAATTCTCTAGCTAATAGCTGACCTTGGGTAGCTGAAACTTTGTAAAGTAAAAATATACATAAGGGAATACTAATATACTATGAATGTTCAGAATTGGCAAATGTATAAAACTAAAGTAAATTATTGATTGCTTTCAGCTAGAAGAGGGGAATTTTTGAGATGGTAACTAAATGGCATAGGCTTCCTTTTTAAGGTAATTAAAATAGTCTAAAATTGTTATGATGTTTAAAGGTGTGCATATATTAAAATTATTAAACTGTACATTTAGAAGATTAATAAAAAGGATACTACAGATAAGGTAATAAATATACAAGAGAGTATTGCAACATTCATTAAACATTCATTAAAGGCCCTAGGAAGCTCTGGCATTAGGTGGTGTGTGTGTGTGTGAATGAGTGTGTGTGTGTGTGTGTGACCTTAAGATGTGCCTTATATGTGTATGGGAAAGGTATGGTTAAGAAAACTTGGGTGATTCATGGAATCGAATAGTTGGCTCTTTGAAAAATTAAACAAGAGAGGGGGGAAAGAAAACTAATAAAATTTTAGAGATGAAATGGGGGTGGTAAGCAAAGTCCAATAAATTCCAGAGGATCATCAGGGAATAATTTAAAATTAAAAAAAAAAGAATAGTGAAACTTAGCAAAGTTAGAATCAGTTGCTTTTCTATACACTAGTGGCGAATAAAGGGTAATGAAGAAGATAATCCCATTCACAGTAGAATCAGAATAAAATAAAAAATAAAGCTAACCATAGAAGTACAAGACTTGAAAAAAAAATAAAAAAAAAAGAAGTACAAGACTTGAACACTAAACACTCCAAAGTGTTAAAAGAACTTCAAAAGACCTAAATAAGGGAAAAGATGGCTTGGTAAGTTTATATTAAGATGTCAGGGAGTTCGTGGGAGAGAAAGAGGCTGCCGAGGGGTGCTGAGCAGAGCCACACTGCCATGAGCAAGGCCCACTCGCCAGAGCTGAAGAAATTTATGGACAAGAAGCTATCACTGAAATTAAATGGTGGCAGACATGTCCAAGGAATACTGCGGGGATTTGATCCCTTCATGAATCTTGTGATGACCAGAAATGGCCACTAGTGGGCAGCAGACAATATTGGGATGGTGGTCATCTGAGGAAATATCACATTGGAAGCCTTGGGACAAGTTTAAACAATGGCTTTTCAGAGAAATTCATGCCCCCTCCTTAAAGGGCCTGTTTACTTTTGATGTGAAATCAGGTCGTGTACATGTTCATGTTAAACTTTTTGCTAAATAAACTTTTATAATAGTCAGAAAAAAAGATGTCAGTATTCTCCAGTTTGTTTTTAAAGAATCTCTGTGATGCATATTGAAATTCCACTAGCCTTGTATTTTTTGTAGAAATGTACAAACTGATACTAATTTCACTGATGTGGAATTTTGGAAGATCCCAAATAGCCAAAGCAGTCCTGAGAAAGGACTAAGGTTGAGGTTTCTTTTTTTTTTTTTTTGTTTCAAAATTCACTTTAAAATGATAGCAATCAAAATAGTATAGTCCTCTCCGGGTCCATGGGTTAGTTAGGGAGTTGCAGCGCACATCAACTCCCTGTTCACCCACTGGGGCTGGGTGAGCAGTGGCTTGGAATAGCTGTGAGCCGAACAAGAGATGAGACCCTCGGGAGAACGCGGCAGTGGTCAGTTCTCATTTTATTGTATAGATAGCAGTTGCTTATATAGAGGAAAGTCAGAGGTAGAAGCATAGGAAGCAAGGAGATTGGCAGGGGCCAGTATTCTGTGGATACCTATTTTGCATAGATAGATTGAGGGGGCTATGTGACTATACATGGACATGTATAGAATTGTGATGTCAGTAGAGGAAATGTAACCTTATTGCTTAGGTATGTTATTGTAGCTAGACTAAGTTAGGCTTTAAATTGCCTGCTAGTCTCAGGGGACAGCTGTGGCCTGCCTGGGGTGTGGAGTGTTCAGGATTGCTAAGATTTATAGGGGCCCTCAGACTTTGCCTCAACTTCCTTATAAGGAGGAGACAGTCCCAGAAGCCTGCCAGACTCAGCAAAACCCTACATCCTCCATGCCCCTCAGCAGGGTCCCAC
>PVHP010002212.1:26031-93367 GCA_004024765.1 Zapus hudsonius | reverse complement strand
CCCACTGAATTATATAATTTTAAAAAGGTGAACTTTAGGATATGAATTCAATTTCAATTAAGGAAAATACAGATTATATTGTTGCCCACCAAGTGGGCTAAGCAGGGCCTAGGGTTCTTTGTAGGCCTGATGTGAAGAGTTTGGGCAGCATGTTGAGTTCTGTCCTAGATGGTCCTTCAAGTGCAAAGCATTACAGAACACCCTGGCCTCAGATCATAAATTCCATGAACAAGCCTATAAAAAAGGAGTCCTGCCTCAACTCAGTTAAGCTATGGGATGGGAGAGGCAGGAAGTCATTTAGAACTTGACCTTTTATTGATGTTATCTGCATGGAATTTGTGGTCAGAAGCAGGGACACTCTGTCCCAAATTGTTTCAGCCAGTTTCTCTTTCAATATCATTTATGAGTAGGAGAAAGGGGGTAGTCACTTCAGGAAGCCTGCTACTTATTGTATGGGAACTACAGAACCTCAGCCTGGAAAACTTTTGATTTTATTGTATTTTCAACTGACAGCAGTAATCTGACCTTCCAGGAGCAGGCTTCTACTAGATGATGTAAGTAGTTTACAAAGGAATAAAATGAGGACCTGTGGGTGAGAGGACCAAGTGACTCCTCAGTGTATGAATGCTGCTTTACCCAGGGCATCAGACATGGCTTTTGGGACCCAGAGCACAGGAGGGACCCCTGACCTGTGTGAGAAGAAGATGCCTCTGCGAAGGAAGCGGTGTGGTCTCTGGCCGATGGCTTTCTCTATTCTGTTGATCAGCTCTTTGTCAATCTTACTGCTTCCGAACTGAACTGGAAAAAACAATATGCAACAGAAGAGATGACTTTCTTAGGTGCCAGAAGGCTTAGTGACTTGATATTACTGGAATGAAGGGGAAAACCAGTGACTCAAGCAAGATCTAACTGATTCAAATCTCTAGGTCCTGGGCTTTGCACTTGAAGGAGCACCTAGGACAGAACTCAACATCCTTTCCCTCGCACAAAGTACAAGAAGGTCCTTGGTAATTAAACAGCTGAGATAGCCACCAGCAAATGGGGAACAAATCTGAGTCATGTTTGCCCGACACTGGACGCAGATGGAGAACAGCGTGTAGCTGCAAGTTGTGAGAACCATAAATACAGATGCACCTACACACATATAGTTGCTTGTAAGTTATAATTCGTATTCTCTGACAGCCATGTGTTTCTTTGTGTGTGTGTGTGTGTGTGTGTGTGTGAGTGCAAGTGTATGTGGAAACATAGGGTAACCTCAGACGGTGTTCCTTAGGCGCTGTCTACCATTTCTGAGATGTGAGCCTGGAACTCACCAAGTAGGCTAGAATGGTTGGCCAGTGAAGCCCAGGGACCTGCCTGACTCTACCTCTATAGTCCTTAAATGCTGAAGTGAATTTGTGTGTCTTCAAGCAGATCTTCCTCATGACAACCTACATTTAGATCATGAAAAATAGCTTTGATGTACATGTAAACATTTTAGTAGTTTCTTTTTTTTTAACAATTATCAATGAACTCAAATGACCAGGAAAACATTTGAGGAAGGATGTGATAGTAAGGACTTGTTGACAAGGATGTCATTTCACTAAATTTTCCAAAGTTCTGGAATTGCTTAAATAGTTTGGCCTCCTAGATTGGCTTTGAACTTTCTATGTACCTAAGGATGATCTTGGAATCCTGATCCACCTTCCAAGATCTAGAATTACAGGCATATGGCACCATGTCTAATTTACTGTTCTTTTTATTTTAAAATAATCTTTTGGTAATATAGCGTACAATTGAAGGGTTTTAGGATCTACTCTTCTTGGTGTAGAAACTTCATTTTACTTGTGAGTCATTTAAAATTTTAAAAATATCATATATCAAAGACAATGGCACACCTTTAGTCCCAGCACTCAGGAGGCAGAGGTAGGAGGATTGCTGTGAGTTTGAGGCCAGCCTGAGACTATATAGTGAATTCCAGGTCAGCCTGGGCTAGAGTGAGTCCCTACCTCAAAACAAAAACAAAAAACAAAACCAACCAACCAACCAACCAAAAAAAGACAATGGAATCATTGTGTTGCAGGAAAACCTGCATTTCTGTTGACTGCAGTACTCTTCACAGTAGCCAAGACATGGATTCAACCCATGTGCCCATGAATGGATGAGTGGTACATGTATATATATACATGCAAAGAAGTACTGCTCAGCTGTAAAAAGGAAAGGAACCCTGTCATTCGCCACAACACAGATGAACCTCAAGGAAAAGGAAATGAGCAATGCACAGGAAGACAAATACCAGATGATCTATTTGTGAAAGGAATTTAAAATGTCCCCAGATCTATAGAGGGCAGGGAAAGGGTAGGATGGGCGAGGCTGGTTAGCAGGCGCAACGTTACGTGATAGGATTCCTCCTATTTCTGGTGCTAATAACAATGACCTGTACCTTTCAGAACAGCTACGAGAGAGGCTTCTGAATGCTCTTACCACAATGATTAACCTCTATGTGATGAACACGCCACCCTGATTTGATCATTTTACATTGTATACATGTGTGGAAGATCACAATGCCTCATGAACATATGATTATGTGACAATTAAAAATAAAATTAAATGTATAAAATCAATTGTAAACACATACAATTAACAGAAGCCACCGGATCAACTCACTGGTCACTTCTCCACACTAAGCTATTCCTGGGGAAGAAAGTGGAGGGCTGGCTTACCAATGAGCTTGTCATAGTCAATGCCTTTTGCACTGCTTGTCCGTACTGTCCAAGGGTCCACAAAATCTTCACTGGTGTTTGTGACATCTGGGCCACGATTATTCTCAGCTGCTGGATTCCCTGGAGGGCAATCAGCCTTGTAATCCTCCCCCATGGCGGCTTTATAGCTCATTTTTAATGATAACAACATCTTTATTGCAGAATCAATCTCATCCTAAAGAAAACATGAAGAGTATATTTATGGAAGTTGTCAATATAAAAGTTTAAAAACAAAACAAAACAAAAACATAAGGGTGAGAGCTAAAAACACTGGCAATAGCTAACTATGATGGTGAATACTGCCAACTTAGCAGTCTAGAATCTGCTAAGACAAACTTCTGGGCATGTCTGTGAGAGAGCTACTAGGTGGGGGGTCAACTAAGGTGGAAATACCCACCCTAAGTGAGGGAGGCACTCTTCTATGTGCTCAGATCCTGGACTGGATATAAAGGAGAAAGCTAGCTGAGCACCAGCATTCAAAACTCTGCTTTCTGAGGATGTAGTATGACCAGCTGCCTCATGTTTGTGCTGGCACCTCGCCTTCCCTCCCTGGAATGGGGAGCCGATGTAAACCCTTCCTCTCTTAAGGTGCCTTCGTCAGGTACTTGGTCACAGCAGTAAGGAAAGTAACAAGAACAGCTGCTTACAGAATGCCTGAGACGTGGCAGGCACTGTTCTGGGAGAACTCCATGTGTGGTTTCACAATAACCCTGTGGAGGGACCATCACTGTGACTGTCCTGTTCCAGCTGAGGAATGAGACTGAGAGGTGAAGGAGCTCGTCCTCCACAGGCAGAGAGCCAGGGCTCAAACCTACTTTATTCCTGTGCTCTGGGTTACTACCCAAACCACCATGGAACAGTAGCAGTGACACAGTATACACTATTGTGTACGACAAAATTACTATACTAAGGTCTCAAACAATATGGATGCCAGAACACATGCACGACAGCTGTTTTGATGGAGTCAGAGCTCTACACTAGACCTTGTTTTTACATCCTCAACGCACGGAAATTTACACTTAACAATGGCCACAGGGATAGTAATAACAACCCCAGGACAAGTCATGAAAACAGGAAGGGCAAGGAAAAGATGCAGACTCTCAGAAACAATTACACCACTATATTTGGGAGTCTTATCAAGATATTTCAAGTGTTTACATATTTATTCTTTTAAAATAAACATAAGGAAAATAAATGTAAATTTGTAATCTCAGCAGGTAGGAGGAGGGACAGGAGGATCAGGAGTCCTAGGTCATTCTTGGCTACAAAATAAATTCCAAGCCAGCCTGAGTACAGGGTCTCAAAAAATAAATAAATAAATTAAAAAAAATCCAAAACCAAACCAAAACCAAATAAAATAAACAAACAAAAAAAATCAGAAAAGGAATGTGAACATATCCTTGGGACCCTGGAACGCTATTAAAGAGCTTTCTCACAATGGCCATCAAGAACTCTGTGCTTCAGAGAGCAGGCTTAAGGAGCCAGTCAGCCATGCCCTGCTCTGGAGCTCGGTGGAGCAGATCACAAAGAACAAGCACAGTGCCATTTACTGACCTAGGGAAATATAAGCATTGCCATGTAGAATTTATGCAGAGTAGCTGAGAACTGGGCTTCCCAGGGGAGAGCTTCCATGATCAACACCGTTCAGAGAACTGTTAGACTGGGCACAGCATCTGGGCCACAGAAGGTGTGATTCTGGGAGGATCAGCACTTCAAACTGTAAAATTATCTGGAGTTTGTAATCAGAATGAGTTTGATTTGTGACATCAACACCCATGGCTACAACTCACATGAGATAAGATGCCTGTGCCCACTGGATAGGCTGCTCCATTCCTCCCGGTTCTGCAGTGCCTACTAGGTTCAGCATTGGCAATAAAATGAATGTTCAGCAAGTTTAATCTACAGAATTATCTGTGGGAAGACTTGCTTGCTTGGAAGTACACAGTAGTCAGTATCTTTCAATCACTAGCTGTGTTGACAGGCCATACATTATCTGGTCTCATTCTGCTTGCAATGTGAAGGTTCTTAAAAGTCAAACATTTAACCATGTCCCCACTCAAGGACTGTCTACAATCTGAAACAGGACTGAAATAGATAAGCAGACTTGTTTTGTCTCTTTGGTTGTTTTAAGTCTAAAATGGGCCAGAACACTGAAACTGAATTTAAAACTGGTGTTATGAATGAGACTCAAAAGACTGTACATTATTCTGTTATAGAGTCAAACTGGCCGAGCCACTGAGTGAGAGGGGTGAACAGCTACTAGGAGCTGCCGTATGGTCACTGAGTTCACGAGTTGCCTGCTTCTCAGTTTCTTCATCCCTGAGAGCCGGTTCCACCTCTTCCATCCTATTTAAACTGTGCCTGGTCTGCCACTGTGGGCCCTCCCACCTTATTCTGACCTATCCCCATAGGGCATAACCTGCTCTAGTGAAGTGCTGTCCCAAAGACACAGGTCTTATGGGCAATCACTTTAAGGAACAGGACCTAGATAAAGGGTTTCAGACAGCCAGGAAGGTGCTATTGGGCTGCATCTCCTCCCACTGAACATGCACACACCACACAATGAGCACGCACGCACACATACACAAAATAAAAAAATCAAATGTGTCTACTATGAACACACTTCAAGATCAGATACAATGGGCAAAAATAGCAGTTAACTTTTCTTTCTTGCTTTCTTTCTTTCTTTTTTTTTTTTTTGAGGTTATCTAGCCCAGGTGGACTTGGCACCCACTCTATAGTCCCAGGCTGGCCTTGAACTAATAGCAATCCTCCTACCTCTGCCTTTGGAGTGCTGGGATTAAAGGCATATGCCACCACACTCAGCACAGTTAACTTTCCAACTAAGTGTACAGAATAAGTGATCAGTGTTGGGCTCAAGATCATCCTTTACTACATAGTTACTTCAAAGGCCAGACTGGGCTACATAAGACCCTGCTTCAAACAAAACAAACTAAACAACAAAAAAATATACCGTCAGGCATGCAGAACTCAAAAAATCATTTCATTTGCAGTAATTTTACAGAGACTACGAGAAGACTAGTTTTGCTCAAAGGAAGTAAAGAAACGAGAAAGGAACAGGACACTAGATCAGGAAAGCAGAGTGTAGCAGGCAGAGGTGAAGGAAGACCCTGAGATGGGCAGTGTGGAGACAAGAGCCTCTAGCCCAAAGGGAAGCTGGCACAGGCACTGGGGAGACCTCCCGAGAAGGTAACTTGACACTAGTTGATGTGTATGGAAGAGATCTGACCAATGGAGGCAGAGCTAGGGTAGATCTTAGCACTTACTAACTGGGGTGCACACTTCCTCACACTAACCTTCATGGCCCAGGGCCACCTGTGGCGTGGCTTCTTGAAGCAGCTGAGGTTTGGCACACATGGGATCTAGGAAGCTACTGACGAAGGACTGTGGAGCACTGTTTATTGTCCTGTGCCGAGTGCGGACATGTATGTGTGTATCGGTCAGAGGACAACTTCAGTCAGTCCTCACCTCTCACCTTGTTTGAGGAGGGTCTTTCGTTTTCATTGTTGTCATTGTTCACTGATAGCTGGTCTGTGGATTTCCTGGACATTCTCTGCCTCCCCTCCAAAACTGGAAACAAAACCAAAATCCTAACACACACACACACACACACACACACACACACACACACACACACACACACACACACACACTGCACTAACACAATGGCTGAGCATCAGGACCCAGTGTTACGCTCTGCACACACTGCAGATCTTGCACTTTTACATGCAGTAGGAGGGCTTCCATTGCATCAACACAGATGTGAGCCATGTGCTGTACTACGGGTCACAATGCCTGCGATGGCATCAGTGACAGGAATCTTTCAGCTCCATTGCAGCCTGTGGGGTCACTGCTGTATGCGTGATCTGGCTCTGACTAAAACGCTGCTATGTAGTGCTTGCTGCATATTACCATTAGAACATGAAAGGCCAGACAAACAGAAATTAAGGCAAATATTAGCTCTAGAGAAAACACAAGTTAGGCAGGAAAGGAAAAGTGCTCACATGGTCTGCGTGTTTACATAGCATAATAATGCCTGTACTAATAATGACCTCACTAGAATAACAATTTATACAAAGAGAGGAAATGCTTGTCAAAACACCAATCCTCACGGCTACAGTGGAAGCTCCAACTCAGAATTCAACCCCCCCCCCCCTGAAACTACTCTGGGAGCTGAGGAGCTGGCTCAGTGGTTAAAGCATTTTCATGCAAAGCCTGTTGGTCTGGCATGATTCTCTATTATGGAAGAATAATATCTCGAGACACAGAGGGTAAAACCCAGAGAATCAGCTAGAAGAACTGAAGATATCTGTGTATGGGAGCAACTGGGAAAAACAGGTGGGAAGGCTGTGCTCCATAACTGTAGGCTCTGTATCCTTGCCTCAGTATCATTGTGTAAGAAATACCAAAAGTTAAGAACCTGTATCTGTACTGACTACAGATTTTTGTCACTGTCCTCTCAAGGCTTTAGCACAGCAACTCTTTATCCAGGAGTTACATGGCATTACCATGGTGTGCATTGTAAAGTGGCTTCTAATAAACACTACGCTATTTTATGTGAGGGATTTTGAAATCCTTGGGAATCTGAGGACCAATCCCTGTGACAACAAGGGACAACTATATTAACAAAGACTTTGAGAAGCAGGGACTCTGGACTATAATTAATAATAATGATAATGTACTTAATGAATACAACAAAAGCTGGGTGTGGTGGCACTTTGGAGCCTGAGGTAGGAGGATCACTTTGAGTTCAAGGCCAGCCTAGGTTATAGAGTGAGTTTAAAGCTGGGTGTGGTGATGCACCCCTTTAAGTCCAGTACTCAGAAGGCTGAGGTAGGAGGATTGCTGTGAGTTCAGTCTGGGCTAGAGTGAGACCATACCTCGAAAAACCACCACCACCATCACCACAACCACCACCTCCCCAAAACAAAAACAAACAAAAAAATAGAGTGAGTTTAAGGTCAGCCTGGGTTCGAGTGAAAACTGGTCTCAAAAAACAAAACAAAATAAAAAACAAAAAGAGCATGCCTTTAATCTTAGCACTCGGGAGGTAGAGGTAGGAGGATAGAAGTGAGGTTGAGGTAACCCTGAGACTACATAGGGAATTCCTAGAGAGATGGCTCAGTGGTTATGGCATTTGCCAGCAAAGCCTAATGACAGGTTTGATTCCCCAGTTCCCACATAAAGCCAGATGCACAAAGTGGTACATGCATCTGGAGCTTGTTTGTAGAGTCTGGAGGCCCTGGTGTGCCAATTCTCTGTCCATCTCTCTTCTCTCTCTGATTGCAAATAATAATAATAATAATAATAATAATAATAAAAAGACATGGGAGGCTCAGGTGCAGGTATTGGAGAGTCTAATAAAATCACCTACTTTGGATGCATTTCCAGCTTTGAGGGACCTCACGAGCTCCCCCTGGGTAGCAATGCTGTTGAACAGCTCCAGTGGAGAGGCGTTGGACACATCTGCCATCTTCCAGGACCTAGGTTCACAGCTGGCTGGGGCACTGGAGTCTTCAGCAGTCAAGACAAGGCTCTGAGGAGAAAAGAAATCAGGAGATGGGGACAGGAGACAGATATTAGTGGGTCACTGCAGCTGTTTCTCCTTTCCTATAGCTAGACTTTCTTTCAAAAAAAAAAAAGATTGAGGTGAAATATAATGGAGGAACTGGATAATTAACATTAATAGAAAGATGAGAGTTGGGGAGGCGGCTCAGTGGTTAAAGGCAGTTCAACTCCCCAGTACCCATGCAAAGCTAGATGCACAGAGTGGTGCATGGGTCTGGAGTTTGTTTGCAGTGGGAAGAGGACCTGGTGCATCCATTCTCTCTCTTAAATAAAAAAAAAAAATTAATTAAAAAAAATAAGTAGAAACTTGAGGCCATGAATAAGAAAAAGAAGAAATTCTGATGGAGGGCTACAGGAGCTGCTAGGAGGTACTGATCCGAGGCAGCAAAGGAAGGTCTTCAAGTAAACAGCAAGTCGATAGTTAGCAATGGTCCTGGTCCCCAACTCCTGCCCCAAAGAAAAGAGGGCTTTTCCTGTTTGCTCAGGAAAGAAATGCCCATGTGATTTCTTTAAGGATAAGTTTACCAGATCTAAACAGTTAGCAAACTATTATTTGTTCTTTAACTTAGCTGTCTTAGGGACAAATCCTCGGGCTTTTGCAGCTGTAACTAATATACCACTGCTGAGCAAATGGCTTCCAGGTTGCCAGCTGCTGTGTTCTCAGGCCCAGTGAGGTCTGAATGGAGGACAAGGCCTTCCTTATTCTTCTGTGTTCCCAATGGGGTAAGGATGTTCTGGCCTGCTGCCCCACATACTGACTTACTTAACTGCAAACTTTCGGGAAGGTTTCTATTGCTCTCACTTTTCTAAAGACATTGAAAGGGTGGCCCTTCCAGGCAGGTGAGACTGGGCTACCAAGAGTCCCTGCTCATGGTCAGTTTCCTCACCCATGAAAAGACACCTCCAGGAACGTTCTCATCTACTTCAAGGGCTGCTCTAAGAACTAATTGAGAAAAGACACAGGAGCACTTTGTAAAACACTCCATGAGTCTTGTTGTGACATCACTTTGTAAGGTAGGGTTCTAGGGCTCTGCTCAACTCCAGCTTTACCTTAACCATCTGGAGCCCCTAACTTGGAACACTTTTCACTTGGCATTGGCCTAAGCACCTTGTGTGTGGTGTGCTTGCACACCAGAGATTGATGCTGGGTGTCTTCTTTATTCTTAGAGATAGGATCTCCAGACTAGCCAGTGCACCCCAGGGATCCCTTAGTTTTTGTCTCCCCAGTGCTGGAATTATAAGCGAATACTATGATGTCTGGCATTTACATGACTTCTGGGGACCTGAACTCAGGTCACCATGCTTGTATGACACTTTACGCACTGAGCCATCTCGCCAGTCCCTGGTCTAAGCATCTTATATGTACCAATTCACCTGAGCCTTACTGGACTCTTACAGATGTGGCAAGAAGTAAAAAGCTTGCTCAGCACAGCAAACAAGTGCAGGTGGGACACAAGTTCAAATATTTAGCCACTGTCTTACACCTAATTCCTACAGCCAAACACACACCTGAGATGTCATTTGCTTTTACTTTTCCACTTGTTAAATATTAATTATGATTTTTATTTTTGCTTTTATTCAAGGTAGGGTCTCACTCTAGCCCAGGTTGACCTGGTACTCACCCTGTGCAGGGAGCCGGGACGATCGCCATTACAAGATGGCACCCACTTCCTTGCAGCTAAGTGGTAAACAGCTCCATATTAGGCAATGCTTTGGTGAGAGACGCGCCTCTGGCTTTGTGCATGCGCGGATTATGTATTGGTCCCTAGCCAATCCCGTGGCACCTGGTGATGACGAGCTGGCGTCAGCCAATCATGGGGCGACCCGTGTCCCTGCTCCCTTTATAAGCAACTGACTCCTAGTGCTCTGGGGGCCCCTCGCTTCCTGCTCTCCCTTCAATCAAAAGGTTCTCCAAAAAAAAAAAAAAAAAAAAAAAAAAAGGCTCTCCAATAAAGTGTGATTTGAGAAGAATCCTCGAGTGGTGGTTGTTCTTCCTCACTGGTCGAGGAGCTCCCCGCAACCCTGTATCTCAGGCTGGCTTCAACTCACAGTGATCCTCCTACCTTTGCTTCCCAAATGCTGGGATTAAAGGCATGAATCACCATGCCCAGCTTCTTTTTATTTTTTAAATAAATAAATAAATAAGTAAATTTATTTATTTCAAGCAGAAAGAGAGAAAATAAATGAATGAGAATATGGATGCACCAAGGCCTCTTGCCCCTGCAAATAAACTTCTGATGCATGTACCACTTTGTACATCTGGCTTCACATGAGTATTGGGGACTTGAAACCAGCTTATCAGGCTTTGCAAGCATGTGCCTTTAACCACTGAGCCATCTCTCCAGCCCTTAAATATTTAAAAGTCATGTACATTTTAGCACCACCATCTTCAAACAAGTCAATGAATCTAATATGAAAACCAGGATGAGACAGCAGCTGGTTTCTCTTTCTCTTAGCTGGAAACATCTCAATTTCCAGAAAAGGATGTTTGGTGAGCTATTGACCTGGATAGTAGGGCTCCATGGCCTAGGGAGTGGAAAAAAATCCTGGTTCCTATTTCCTTCTATGCATAATTGCCTATATCAAGTATAATGACATTATGACATTTAATGAATGCAATAAACATAATTTCTAGCTATAAAGAATCATTTATCAGGCAGTTTGGAATTCCCCAGTCCCTTGGACGCTGGTATGGCTACATACTCTATCAGACAAAAGGCTCCTGGCTCAGGAACTCAGACAAATCCCTCTGAGGTTCTAAGTCTAGGGACTAAGTCAGGCTCTTTTGCCAAAGCTCACCTCAGCCATGGGCTCTCAGAGTCCCAGCTGCTCTCCCTGCCCAGGATGTCGTCCCCTTCTTTGCCTGGACCCTGCTCACTGTATTTCCAACTCAAACCCCAGCCTTTCTTTCTGACTCCAAACTTCTGGGGCCAAGCTAGTCACTCTAACCCATGATCCCTGAGCCTTCCCTTCTTATCCTTATGAAAGCACTTATGCTCCAGTTTAGCTGCTCATCACACCTTCTTCAGCAGTGAAAGCTCACACCAGGTTTACTTTCCTGGTTACAGTGCATCAATAACATTCACTGAATGAGTAAACGAACCTCATAAGTCAGTAAGCCTGGCCTTTGACTCAAGGTTGTATCCTCCTATATCATCTACACTAGCCGGTGTTCAAGTTGGGCTTGGTGATGTGTACCAGTAATCCCAGCCCTAGAGAGGCTGAAGCAGAAGGATTATAGCAAGTTTAAGGCAAGCCTAGGCTACAAAGTGAGTTCAAGTTCAGCCTGGGCTACATGAAAGATCCTGACTCAATCCTCTACCTCACAAAACAAACTTTCATATATACATACAAACTACTAGTGCTTGTTCTGGTTAGAGGTTATCCCTGTCTGGACTTTAGACAGCAGACCAGGTTTAACAGAGCCTTGACCTCGAGCTACACCTTCTGAGAGCTGGGGAGAGCAAGATCAGCCTCCAAGTACCTTCTCCAGGCCTTACATCCCTACCTGGGTTCTTCACCTCTTGGGTAACTCCTTGACTTCCCTTTGCTTACACTGCTCCACTGCAAATGTGGGGGCTCTACATGGAGAGCAACAGGCAGTGGCAGTAGGTTCTGAGTAGGACCAAAGTAAGTATTATCACAATTAAGCATTCCTAGAAAAAGTGCCAAGGAGAATGACTGAGTGGGCCTGAAATGGCCAGTCTTCTCCCACTGCAGCAGGCTGGCTAAAGGAATCAGCTATGCATCCAGGGAAAAACACGAGTCTTTAAATATCAGAATCCCATTTCAGAAGAGGTACACAGAACTGAATCCAATGGAGGGAACAGTGGCTAAAGGTTTCCGGCTCACACGATCACAAATGATCACATGTATGCTCACTCTGTAAGCAAGTCACCACATTATGTTTAAGCTGGGAGTGGGCTGGGGGGGGGGAACGGGACAACTTCCTGAGCGCAGCTCAAGTGCTCATTTCATGAACTCATCCATTTACCTACTGTGTGTGAATAGCTCTCCCCATACGCCTCTGCTGCTGTTTCCTCTTAGCTAAATTTTAGGGTTGTTTAACTTCAGAGGTTTTCAGCTTGGAGTTCAGGAGCCTCTGAAAGTACATCAAAGTTCATCCACTGGATGAACACGGTTTAAAGCAGATTATCCAGGTTCACTGTCTTCTCAAAGGGCTCTGAGATATCAAAAGGTTAGGGACCCTTTCCCCAAGTGGCTCATTGCATCAGCCAGCCCTTGATTCGTTTGGAAAGGTCTCATTGTTCTGGATGAGAATAACCAGCCCTTAAAGAAACTGGTTACGCCAAACCTACGTTTTAGGGAAGGGTGGCATCAAGACAGCTCATTCTTGGGGCAACTGGAAAGGACAGATGGCCGAGGAAAGTTGCTGGGTGCTAGGAATACCACCGGGTATTGGGGCTGTGGTCTCAAGACTGGGAACATGGCTTTGGACCAGCAAGTTTCTAGGGAACAAGACAATGACCTCTTTAGAGCAAGTAGTTCTTCACATTCCCAAACTTTGAGATTATGTTCTACTTAAAGAAAGGTTATTTCTGGGCTGGAGATGGCTCAGTGGTTAAGGTGCTTGCCCTCAAAGCCTAAGGACCCTGGTTCAATTCCCCAGTACCCATGAAAAGCCAGATGCACAAGGTAGCACATCTGGAGTTCATTTGCTAGAACTTGGATAGAGGACCTAGCACGCCCATTCTCTCTCTCTCTGCCTCTGTCTCATAAATAAATAAATAAAATATTTTGAAAAATAAAAGTTATTTCCCCTTCTAAATAATAAAGCTTTTTCCCCCTTGTTTGGTACTCAAGGTTGAATCCAGGGTCCGTGACATTAATTTATAAAGCCAAGATCAGATTCTTCTGGGGATCACAATAAGACTGGCTACTTAAAGAGGCCAGCAGACACAAAGTCTAACAGCAGCTCTGAGTCCATGCAGACAGTGTTTATACACCCCATAGAACAGGGACTCACATAAATTTGGGGCCAATGGGATGACATAAACGCACAACATCCGAATCCTAACACAGCCCACTCTCCTCAGAACTGAGATTTCCAGCACCTTGATGAAAGGCAGCTGAAACCCACTATTCCAATAAAACAGGCCCTGAGTCTACAAAGACGAGTTACTTACCTTGGCTGTTGGAGGCACCGCAGAGGTGTGACCACAGATCACCTCGAGCAGCTGAGACTGCCTAACCTAGGCAGAGGGGGCCTTTAATAGTCTTTTCTTTCGCTTTCCTTTTCCAAAAAAGGAAAGTTGTTTCCCTTCCAGCCCTGCCCGTTCGGGATCGTTAATTTAATGGTTTCTTAGAAGTCACGCAGCTTCTCTGAAACACTTGGGTCTCGACCAACAAACATCCTGTGATGACTTATCAAGCCCAGGGCTGGGGGAACTGAGCTCTTGGCCATTGATTGCATCAGCCACTCCTACACTCACGCTGGCCATGTGACTCCGCACCCTCTTCCAGTCCCTCACCCTGAGCCTGTGCAAGTGCGTGATGTGTGTGTGTGTGATGGGAAGGAGGTGGAGGGAGGCCGACTGTAAATCCCCCGCGGCTGTCGCACTGCAGGTAGACAGATCCAAAGGTGTAAAGAGCCTGGCTTGCCATCCCGACTGGGCTCTATCCCCGCTCCGACACCTCGGGCGGGTCACGCACACGCACACACGTCCCTGCTCCCCTCGTCCGTGGAATGGGCACAGGCACCTTCCCTGACCGCGACAAGCCCAAGCCCGCGATCGTCCCCAGGGCACACACTCCTCGGAACGCGGGGGCTCCGGGGCCCGCAGCGGCGGGCGGAAGCCGGGCCGAGAACCGCAGCGGAGAAGGCCCTGGCGCCGCCTCCGCGTCCCGGGAGCCCCGGCCGGCCTCTCCGCACTTACCCCGGCCCCACCGGGCCCGTCAGCGCCGCTGGCTCCACCACGGCTCCTGGGCGTCCGTGGAAACGCCGTCCGGAAAGAACGACTTCCGGTCTTGGCACATCGCCATTGGTGGCTCGCCTGGGAGGCGTGGCCCGGGCCGTCTCTGATTGGCGGAGGGCTCCGGCGTCGCGGCGGAACGCGGCTGGGCGGCGTAGAGAAGGCCGGACCGCCTTCGAGGGTGGACCGAGCGCTTCCGGTGCGTGTGGTGAGCGGCGGGCCCCGGGCGGGAGGGTGCGGGCCGGTAGGAGCGGGAGCGTTCCGGCCTCCCGGCGTGGGTGTGTCCTCGTCGCTCGCCGTACTTTGGGATCCCGGAGCGCCTGGCTCTGTCTCCATCCTTTAAAGCCCATGTCTGGGGGTACCTTTTTAATTTAATTTAATTTTTTTCTGGTGGTATCTTGTTTGTTGCTTTCATCGGGCCCGAGGCCAGACTTCCGCCCCAATCAGAACCAACCTAGAGAGCTAGACTCTGTACAGAGCAGGAAGTCAGGACATGTTTGTGGAATGGGAATAGCCCAGTTTTTAGCTCCTCAGCACCCTCTCCCACCAGGTCTGTGTCTGGAGTTCGGATCCGGGTCACAGAACACCGTGCCCTCGTGGAGCTGGCCTGTCACCTGTCATTGCCCTCACCCTCCCTCCAGTTCTGTTATCTTTTACCCCATCTGGAAGTCTCTTGGTTTAACCACGCCCCCTTTCCATGAAATCGGCTTTCTGTCTTTCTTTCTTTCTTTCTTTTTTTTTTTTTTTTGGTTTTTCCAGGTAGGGTCTCGCTCTAGTCCAGGCTGGAATTCACTATGTAGTCTCAGGGTGGCCTTGAACTCACGGCAATCCTCCTACCTCTGCCTCCCGAGTGCTGGGATTAAAGGCGTGCACCACCACTCCCGGCAAAAATCTGCTTTCTTGTAGCTACTGAAAGGCAGTAATTACTTCCTGAACTGTTCCTTCATCTCCGTTTCTGGGTTTTCCAGAATCATCCTTGATCAATACTCTCGAATACTGTCACCCTGTCCTTGGTTCTGTCTGTGTCTTGGTTTAGTCTATGATCACCTCTGTCCCCTCAACTCCTCCAGGGCATTGCTTGGGTGTTATCTCCTGAGAGGCCTGCTCCTTTATATGGAGCCCAGCTGCCCAGCACTCCTCTGTTTTGCTTTTCTCCTTTTTCAGTTCACACCATGACGTTCTCTGGCTCACTGAACGGGTGTCTGTCCTTCCACACTGCACTTGAGTGTGGTGAGTGTAGGGCAATATTCGATGATTGCCTCCTGTGACGGTGTTCCTGGTGCTCAGTGTGTGGGGCTTGGTGAGGAATCATTGCTCAGCCAGTGTGAACTCCACACGGAATGGAGTTTCAGGAGTCCAGCCTCTTGCATGCATTCAGGTCTTGCTTTCTGCTTTACTAGAGAGAAGAGCCTCCCGTGTGAGTCCACCCCTGCAGAGAACTGTGTGGCCGAGAATCCATCCTTGAGACTAGGCTATGGCAGCCTGATTGTGGAAATCAGGTGGGTTTCATTGGACAGGAGGAACTGGAAGCTGTGGTGGGCTGTCTGGGCCTCCAGTGGAGGTTGGCTTCAGATCCCTGCTGAGTACTTAGAGATCATTTGCATGGTTCCATTAATTAGTCCCCTGAAGGGCTAGTAGTTGGTTTAAAATGTCTTACTTATATGATAGTTTTGCATGTAGACATTGTTGCTTCCCTGGATTCAGCTATCAGTGGGAGCAGGATTGGAGGCGGCTGACTACAGGCATTTATTGAATGATGAACCGACTTGGGTGGCAGTGGAGCTCCTTAGGTGAAACCATTTGGTCTGGGAGGTTGAAACCCAATGTATGATCTGGCAAGTGGTTCCACCCTGCCCTCTACTGGCCGTGGCATGTCCTACACCCTTATTTTTTCCAACTTCATACTAAAGCACTTGTTACTGAAAACTAGTTGATAATTATTTATCGTGTATGGTGCTTAGAGCTTCAGGAAGAATTTTTTATATTTTTATTTATTCATTTTCAAGCAGAGATAGAGATAGAGAGCGCACCAGGGCTACCACCTTGTGGGTCTGGCTTACGTGGGTCCTGGGGAATTGAACCCGGGGCCTATCCGCTAAGCCATCTCTCCAGCCCTCAGGAAGAATTTTTAAAAGAGGAAATTCAATAATGTGTGGATCTGCACTTCAAGTGAAACAAGCAAATTTGAATCATATGGTCAGAATTTCCATCCTTGGATGACTGATGCCTTGTAGGCATGTCCATCCCTTGGTCGATGACCATGGCCCAACAAAATGATAAACTTAAAACTTGATGGTATTATTTTTGTGTTTTTTGGTAACTCCATTGCATGGTTCTTAGCCTTGTAAATGACATCACGTTACAATGTCAAAAGGTTGGACATTTCTCCTAAGACCTGACCTCAGCCTCTGGTTGTGGGTCTGCCTATCTGGCAGACATGAAGTATCTGTTCCAGGCAGAGAAGAGGGAAGGGCTGGTGCCCAGGGTGGAGTGAGGGTGAAGGTGCATGCTTTCCCACTTGGGGAGTCTAGACCTCTTTCTTTGCTGTGTTTCCAGCCCTCACCTCATTCTTGCAATGAATGCACGTGTCCTAATAAATAGTGCTGCAGGCTTTCTCCAGACAGCCCCCAACGTCAATATATAGAGCTAGCAAACATTCTGGGGTTTATGTCAGGGGATGTTGTAGTCGACTTTCTCTGTTGCTGTGCAGAAAGAACCCAAACAAAATCAGCTTGTGGAGGAATGGGTTTATTAGACTTACAGACTCGAGGGGAGACTCCATCCTGGCAGGGAAAATGAGCAGAGGGGTGGACATCACCTCCGCCACAGCACTGCAAACAATGGAAGGTGTGCCAAACACTGGCAAGGGGAAGCTGGTTTATATCCCCCATAAGCCCACCCCCAACAACACAGCCCCAGCGAGGTTCTAATGTCCACACTGCCATCAGTTGAGGATGGATCACTCAGAACACATTCATTTGTTTGTGGGGGACACCTGGATTAAACCATGACAGGGGAGTACTAAAGAAGGGTGGCTGGGGTAGAAACTGTCCATGTTGTGTTTCGCCTGCCTTCCACTGACATCCTCACCACCCCAAGGCTGTCTCGGTATCATGTCTCCATTTAGCTAAGTTTTCTTCTGTCTGCTATAAAAATTTCCATTTTCTTAATCTAGACCTCACTGCTGCTGCTGCTGCTGCTGTTCCCCCTCCTCCTCCTTTTTAATGTTACTATTTTTTTTTCCAAGGCAAGCTTAGTGTTTAGTATAGGCTGACCTGGAACTCACTCTGTAGTCCCAGACTGAACTTGAACTCAAGGTGATCTTCCTACCTCAGCTTACTGAGTGCTGGGACTAAAGGTGTGCGCCATCACACTTAGCTATATACATACATATATGTATATATATGTATATATATACATGTATGTATGTATATATATATATATATATATATATATATATGGTTTGTTTGAGGTGTTCTATGGCTCTGTAGCCTCCACTGCCTCTTCTTTCTCTTTCTTTTCCTTTTCTAGTCCTGGATCACATTGTCAGAATTGCATTTGCATTGACATACATTTCCAGCTCTTCTTTATGAGTGCCATGCTTATACTGTGTGTGCCACCATGCCTGGTTCACTGTTGTCTTCTCCTCCACTTCCCTTTTCTTCTCCTCCTCTTTTTGGGATTAAACTCAGAGCCTTGCATATTTGAGGCAAGTACTAGTGAGCGGCATCCTCATTTTTTTCCTCATCTATAATTGTCCATTTTTAAAATCATATCTTTTAATTAATTATGCCTGCTGTATAGGAAAACCTTTATTTTAAAGTTATTTACTTTTTTCTTTGAGGTAGGGTCTCACTCTGGCCAACCCTGACCTGTAAATTTATTTATTTATTTATTTATTTATTTATTTATTTATTTATTTATTTGTTTGTTTGTTTGTTTGTTTGGTTTTTCGAGGCAGGGTTTCACTCGAGCCCAGACTGACCTGAAATTCACTATGGAGTCTCCAGCTGGCCTCAAATTCATGGCCATCCTCCTTACTTCTGCCTCTTGAGTGCTGGGATTAAAGGAATGTGCCACCATGCCTGGATTATTTACATTTTTATACACTGTATAATGTTTAAATCAGGATAAACACACCCATCTTCTCAAACATTTATCTTTTTTTTTTTTTTTTTTTTGAGGCAATATCTCACTCTAGCTCAAGCTGACCTGGCACTTACTCTGTAGTCCCAGGCTGGCCTTGAACTCTAGGTGATCCTCCTATCTCTGCTCCTGACCACTGGGATTAAAGGTGTGCATCAATCACTATGCTCAGCTCTGAGCCTTCACTTGTTTTTCAAAATATTTTATTTATTCATTTTGAGAGAGAGAGAGAGAGAGAGAGAGAGAGAGAGAGAGAGAGAGAGAGAGAGAGAGAGAACACGAACAGGTACACCAGGGCCTCTAGCCACTGCAAGAAAACTCCAGATGCATGTGACACTTTGTGCATCTGGCTTTATGTGTGTACTGGGGAATTGAACCCAGGTCCTTAGGCTTTGCAGGTAAGTACTTCAACCACTGAGCCATCTCGCCAGCCTAAGCCTGAGCTCTCTGTGTTTGTGCTTTTGTGTGGTTTCAAGGAGACACACTTGCTTTTCACTCTGTCACTACTCTTGGTCTTGTTTAGCTTAGGAACTTGCCTTCGTTGTGTCTCCAATGGCCTCGCTGGTGGCATATGAAGATTCCGACTCGGAGGCAGAGACTGAGCCTTCTGGAAGTGTGAATGTTGCTGGTTGGATGAAAGATGCTACTTGTGTGACGAGACCTCCTGGGCAAAGTTTTGCATCTGGTGCAGCAGACATGATAAAGGAGGGGTCCCTTCTCAGAGAGAATAGTCCTGGTGAAGACTCTGGGAAGAGTCGTCTCCCGCTGGCTCAGTTCTGGAGAAGTGACCCGGGATCTTGTCCCAGCCAGAGGCTGCAGTGGCCCGCAAGGGAGCCTGAGGTCACCATCCCCGCCAGTGAGCCCCCTCGCCCTTCTTCTTTGTGGATGAGCCGAGCTCCAGCTAGCAGTGTGCCACTGTCAGCTGCCTGCTTGAAGCCAGTTAAACCCACCTGGGACTCCCTCAGATCACCTTGCTATGCTCAAAACCAATCTGATAGCACAGCTGGAAGTGCCAGCTGTTTTCAGAGGAAACGGAGTGAGGACTGTGTTGTGCCATACATCCCCAAGAGACTGAGGCAGCTGCAGGTACCTAGTTCGGAAGCAGGTGGGGGCAAAGACGCGGAACCCCCTGTAGGGTGTGCAGCAGCACCTCTCTGTGTGTCCCCTGTAGTGTCTGAGTTGATCCAGCCATACCTGAACAGTCAGTATAGAGAGACCAAGGTCCCCAGGAAAGTACTGTTCCACCTGCGAGGCCACAGGGGCCCTGTCAACAGCATCCAGTGGTGCCCAGTCTTGTCTAAGAGCCACATGCTTCTCTCCACTTCCATGGATAAGACCTTCAAGGTAAGGCAAGGGAAAGCTGCTCTCAGGGGCTCCTAGGACTCTGCCATGGCCATATGTTATTACTGTTAGATAGTGGGTGGTCGTGGGCTGCTCATTTCTTTCCAGATATGTCATTTCCTTGGGTACATTCAAGAGAGGAGTCTCTGGGTCAGCCCTGGATTGTCAGTCCCTCCTGCCTCATCTCTTTCCTGATGCTGCTTGCCAAGACACTTGAAAGCTAAATAAATTATGATATGACCAGATGACAAAATCTTATTTTATAATAGTATTTTGTCCTCTGTCATAATTTATTTAATTTCTTATTGCTAGACATTTCAGTATCTTCTGTGAGCACATACCTGTGAACAGTGCTGCAGCAAGCATGCTGTTACATACATTTTTATTCCCCTCTGTTCTGGTGGACCCCTGGAAGCAGCAGTCTGGGCCTGACTTAGAGGGCTGTGTCCCTTAATCAAGGGTGGCCCAGGTCTCACCCCATGCTCAGCACCGAGTACTCTCTTTGACCCTTTTCTTAAAAATTTTTTTTAATTTATTGATTGATTTGAGAGAGTGAAAGAGGCAGAGAGAGGGGAAGAGAGAGAGAGAGAGAGAGAGAGAGAGAGAGAGAGAGAGAGAGAGAGAGAGAGAGAGAAAATGGGCACACCAGGGCCTCCAACCACTGCAAATGAATTCCAGAAACTCCAGACACATATGCCACCCTGTGCATTTGGCTTTATGTGGGTACTAGGGAATTGAACTTGGGTCCTTCTGATTTGCAAGCAAACACCTTAACCGCTAAGTAGTCTCTCCAACCCTCTGTGACCTTTAAAAAAATTATAAGGGGGGTGATGGGCACACCAGGGCCTCTAGCCAATGCAAACAAACTCCAGATGCATGCGCCACTTTGTGCATCTGGCTTTACGTGGGTACTGGGCAATTGAACCCGGGTCCTTAAGCTTTGTAGGCAAGCACCTTAACCACTGAGCCATCTCTCCAGCCCTCTTTTCAACCTTTTGATGCTGTGCTGTGATGCTTGTGAGTTGAATGCTAATGAATAATGAGCGCTTGGGTTTGGAAAGGAAAGCAGCAGGTTGGAGAAATATTCTGAAGAATTCAACAGCTGTGGGTTAGACATTTGTTCTCTGGATCTGCAGTGTGGTGTGTTTAACCACAGGTGTGACTCTGACTTATAGTTGGCAAAATTAACCAAGGTGAGGTTGTGGAGCTGGTAAGCTATAGAGGTGGCAAATACCAGTATTTACTGAGTGGCTTCAGGTAGCCAATCACTAGCTGAACTGCAGCCTCCCAGGAAGAACACGGCTTCGGTGATGGTTAAGTTTTGTTGTCAACTTGATCTTTTTAATTATCTTGGGTGGGTCTCTGAGGATGTTTACAGGAAGGCAGCCTCTCAGCAAGAGGCAGGATGTAAAGAAGCTCAAAGAAGCTGGAAGTAAGCATCCTTTCCTGTGTGGGCCATCAGGAAGGAAATTCCAGAGACTCAGGAAGCCATTAAGTCTGGGATAGGGTTACAAGACCCCACCCTAAGCCTTAGAGAAGGAGAAGAAATTCCCTGTTCTGTGTGTGTGGTGTAGGTGATGGGTTTTCCTCTTTACTTGGACCTGTGGAAGAGGGCCAGCCTCTTTCGCTGTTATGGAACTTTCCCTTAGTCTGTAGTTTCAATAAGTACTTTCCTCCCCAAAATTGTGCCTGGTTTGAAGATTTATTCCAGCAGCCTGTGGCTGACTACAACATCCTCCAACTCCACTCACTGCAGAGCAAGCTGGTCACAAGCCTAAGCTTTCCTCCCTCTGAGTCTGGTGTCTTGGCCACAGAAGGTGTAATCATACCTGTGCCAGGTGATCATTTGAGAAAAATGTTTTTAAAAGGACCTGTGGTAGAACTGGACCCCATGCTTAGTAAATGTTGGCTTTGCTCTCCCATCCTCAGAGTTCTGGAAGCCACCAACCTAATTCTGTTTTATCTGCAAATTACATTTTGAGCCCAATGAGCATTTTCACAAGTGAAGAGGGTAAGCTCCAAGTATAGCAATGGCTTAGAAATGAGCTATGTCTGTGGATGATAGTTTTAGGTGATCATTGGTGGCTCCTGAAGGAACTCCTCTGTTTAGACCCCTTTTATGGGCCTTGTTCTGTCCCCAGCTGAGGCCTGATTTTGTCATTCCATGCCTTGGTACGTCAGTGAAGTTAGATTGTGAAGGTTGTGTGAGAGGTGTTCAGCAGCACTGGGGTGGGTCGTGTGTGCTTGGACTGACCTGAGATCCTGGCCTTTCAGATCTTTGCCTGAGAGTCTGATGCACAAGGCCAGTAGGGTACAGGGGGTCTCTGAGGGTTTCTGGTGGGCTTGGGCTTCAGGCATAACCTGGCTGGCCCTGGAGTCTGTAGGACACTCCTTGTCTCTGAGCTCATCTGATTGCTGGGATCTTCTTCTGTGGCTCTTGTCCTTCCTGCCAAACAGTCAAGGCCCAGCTCAGAACACCATCCTTTTGGATGTGTCCCCACTGGGCGATCTGATGAACAAGTGTCTATCTGCACTCTGCAGCAGGAGACACACTGAACTAGATATGTCATGTTCTTACTGTTGGGGACCCAATAATTGACAGTCTGTGTTCATGTCCAGCCTTTCCCTCCTCTGTGTCCCCTGTGGACGTCTACTGTTTGAATATGGACTTGTTGGATCCTGGAATCCAGCACCACACAGGGCCCGGGGTAACAGGGTAAGGTAGTCTGGCTTCTCAACAGTGCCCCTGGGCCAGGCTCCAGTGTTCTCTGTTGGGACAAACGCCTGTATCCTGTGTGTCTACAGTGCCCACTGTACAAACAGGAGTTTTTACAGGGTAGCTGTGGTTGCAGAGTGAGCCACCTGAAGTCATTGCAGTTCTTCTCTAAGACCCTTGTATCTGTTACTTTCTCAGTGCTGGGACTAAATACCCAACCAGAAGCAGCCTAGGGAATGAGGGGTTTATATTTGGATTACAGTTTTAAAAAATTATTCATATATTTATTAGAAGAGAGAAGAGAGAAAGAGAGAATTGGCACTTCAGAGCCTCTAGCCATTGCAGATGAACTCCAGATGCATGCGCCACTTTGTGCATCAAGCTTTACATGGGTACCGGGGAATTGAACTCAGCAGTTGTCTTAACCACTAAGCCATCTTTCTGGCCCATGGATTCCAGTTTTATAAAAACCTTTTTTTTTGACAACTTCCATCAATATAAACAACATACCATGATCATAATCCCCTCCCAAGCTCTCTGTTTCTCCTTCCAAAATTCCCCCTCCAGTGAGTTCCTTCTTTCCAACAAATCTTTTATTTTGATGCCATCATTTATTTCCCTCCTATTATTTGGGTCTTGTGTAGGTAGTGTCAGACACTATGAGGTCATGAATATCAAGGTCATTTTGTGTCTGGAAGGCAGTATTATAAGCACTCTTCCCCTCCCTTTGACTCTTTTAAAAAAATTCTATTTATTTATTTATTTGAGACAGAGAGAGAGAAGAGAAGAGAAGAGAAGAGAAGAGAAGAGAGAGAGAGAGAGAGAGAGAGAGAGAGAGAGAGAGAGAGAGAGAGAGAGAATAGGCAACTGCTGAGCCATCTCTCCAGCCCTCTTTGGCTCTTTTTTTAAAACACCTTTTTTATTGAAACTTTCATAAATATAAACAATATAATCATAACCCCTCCCACTACTTTCCCTTCCCCCCAAATCTCCCCTCCACTGAATCCATTCTTTCCAAATAGTCTCTCTTCTATTTTGATTTTTTTCCCCCTCCTTTTATACAGGTCTTGTGTAGGTAGCATCAGCCACTGTGAGATCATGAATATCAAAGCCACTTTGGCTCTTACACTCTTTCTGCCACCTCTTCCACAGTTGACCCTGAGTCTTGGGAGGTGTGATAGAGATGTCTCAGTGCTGTACATTACTGTCACTTCTCAGCACTTCAGTGAGTTTTGAGTCACCTGAGTGGTTACTGTCTTCTGAAAAGAGTAGCTTCTTTAACCAAACGTGAGAGTAGCATTGATATATGGACATAAACATATGTATTTAGAAGCCAGTTAGGTGGACATAATATATACATTTAGCCAGACAGCAGTTGTAGTTTCCTCCTTGGGCTCATGACCTCCCACAGCTTACAGTTTTAAGGGGATGTCTATCATGCTGGGGAAAGCATGGTGGGAGCAGCTGGCTTCACATCAGCACATCAGCAGGGAGGAAGCAAGAGTGAGAGTGGCAAGCAGGGCTGAGGGAGAACACCTCAAGGCCTACCCTTAGCGACATACTTCCTTTAGCAAGGTTTCACCCCCAAAGGTTCCACAACCTCGAACAGCACCACCAACTGGGCATTAAGTTTTCAAAGACATGAGCCTAGGGGGACATTTTACATTTGAACCACCACCACCCTAGAAGAAGGGGAGAGCCGCCTAGATGTGAGGAGCACAGGCTAGCAGGAGGTGGAGGCCATAGACATAATGCCTTGCACTGCCACAGAGGTTCAGGTGTTGAGAAGCTAGGCTACTTGCCCACCCGCTACCTCTACCTGTGCATTGATGGCAGGCAGACCTGGAGCCTGGTTTGTACCTGGAGTAGAGTGCAGAGCTAAACAGCTTGGCCAGCCTGGGTCACTGTTGACTAGGAAGTTTAGTTTCCTAAATCCTCCTGAATTTTTTTTTTTTTTTTTTTTGTGGTGGTGCTGGGGCTTGAACCCAGGACCTTATGTATGGTAGACAAACACTACCACTGAGCTACACCCTCAGCCCACATGATGTTTTCGATGGAGAGCAAGAGTGATGATTTTGGCTTCTTAGTGTGTAGCAGATGAATGTACTAGGCCTGGGCTGCAGGAGAGCTGCCCCACCCACAGGAATGGAAGCCTGACCAACCCTCGTGTCTGTGACACCTCATGGCCAACAGAGGGCACAGTTCACCCAGCCTGGTTTAGGATGGGGTGTGAACTGGAGGTGGTGGCACTAGCTTGCAGGCAACTTCAGGGAGCGTACCCACCCTTGTCCAGCCCTCAGGGTACAGTCCCAGGGGTGGCCTCAGAGCTGACCATGACTGTTAGAATCTGTCTTCTGACTCTTCTTACTGAGGGGTCTTGAAAGAGCAAGTGTTGCGGTCAGCTTCTTAGTTGCTGCGCAGAAAGAACCCAAACAAAAGCGGCTTGTGGAGAAATGGGTTTATTAGGCTTATGGACTCAAAGGGAGACTCCATCCTGGCAGGGAAAATGATGGCATGAGCAGAGGGGTGGACATCACCTCTGCCTCAGCACTGGAAATAGCGGCAGGAAGGTGTGCCAAACACTGGCAAGGGGAAGCTGGTTTATAACCCCATAAGCCCGCCCCCAGCAACACAGTTCCTTCGAGGTTGTAAAATCCAAATTGCCATCAGCTGAGGATCAATTACCCAGAACACATTCATTTGTTTGTGGGGGACACCTGGATCAAACCATGACAGCAAGGTTTCTGTAAACCACAGAGGACAGTGCAGGCTAACAGCCTCTCTGCTTTAAGATGTTGACAGTTTTCAGAGATTGGGTTCTTTGGCAAATCAGTTTGGGGCAAGTTGGCTTGAAGCAACTCTTCAGTGTGCAGAATAGGGCTGTGGAAAGATGGAAGGTCCTGGTGGGCTCCAGGGAGGGATGTCCCACTGCCAACCTCTGGGTAGGTGTGTGGTCTGGCTGGACAGTAGCGGCGTGGTAGGAAATGGAGCCCCAGTTGATTTGTGAGGTGGAGACAATCACTGCTTTGCTGGGCACTGGGCTGAGCGCCTCGACTATCCTGGCATGTAGCTGGCACTCAATATGTGCTGAGGTCTTGTCCCAGGGACTGTCCCCTTCTCTTTTGGGTGGTGGTGACTCATTCTACTTGAGTTACTTACTAGGTTGTAAGCTTCCTGAGCGTGGGAGCCATGCCAGACACATTTTTATATTCTCTGTAGCGTCTGGCACAACATTTTTTACATGCTAAGTGGTCGATAAAGGTTTAAAAACAGTTTTGGATTTTATTGCCTGGCTTTGGAAAGGGATCATCCTTCGCATGCATGAATCTTACTCACCCCTAGGGGGCACAGTAAGACTTCCTATTAGCAGTCTACCCAAGCTTCTAGAATGTGGAAGAATCCTTGACTCTTGGTAACATTTACCGAGATGATTTCTTCTGTGATCAGGAGAAAAACAGCACAATCCATCTGATTAATGCAGAGAACGGGGAGTGCCAGTTTCTTCATCTCCTCTGTGGATAGCTCTGGAATTCATAAATTTCAATTGGCCACATTACAGCAGAAAGATACTTATTTTAATATGTTCTAAATGTTCTGTGAGCTGTAAAATATGCTTATATTAGTTTTGAAAAATTTACAGCCAGAGCAATTAAGTAAAATAAAACAATGACTCATAACCCCACACCACTGCTCTGTTTTCTCTCCTGAGGATCCCTTCCGCCTTCCTCCGTGAGCTGCTGGGTATTTCAGAGCTGGAATCCCTGCACGGATACCCTTTCATTTCCTGGTGAACTCACTTGGCTTTCCATGTTTTAACACCCACTGCACATAGAGGTAGAAGGCAGACTTTGATGCCTTTTCTGAAGGAAAAAGCCAAACACAGCCAGCCCTGCTTGTCTGCCAGTGTACTAGGCTTCCTGCCAGGCACCTCAGGGGACATCAGCATGCTTCCTGGTATGGGGTGGGGGCAGCATAGTCTGAGGCGCAGGGGCTCACCCAGGAAGATCTTCACATAAAATGTGTAGTAGGAGTTGTTGATTTGCTTTGCAAAATAATTTGGTCTAGAAGTTTTTTCATTAATAAGCTTTCTTAAAATAAAAACCAAAAATTTGTCCTTTTTTTTTTTTAAAGGTAGGGTCTCACTCTAGTTTAGGCTGACCTGGAATTCACTATGTAGTCTCAGGCTGGCCTGATTGGTACTCATGGTGATCCTCCTACCTCTGCCTCCTGAGTGCTGGGACTAAAGGCATGCACCACCATGCCTGGTAAATTTTCATTTTTGATCATAAATGTAGTAGGTGCTTATTGGGGAAAACTTTACAAATGCAGATAAATGGAATGAGAACGAAAAAAGAAATCACTGGTGACTCCACCCCAGTCAGCACTGATTGCCCTCAGGCTGTTCTGGCTTGGCAACTCTTGTTTCCCCATGTCCATGGGTTCCAGCTGACCATGTGCCATTCTGTCCCTCAGCAAACTGTCTTCCATAATGATTATAACAGGAATTTTCTGCCTTGTTAAAAACTTTAAGGATTAGGGGTGTGACTCCGTGATGGAGTACTTGCTTAAATGCACCAGGCCTTGAGTTCTATCCTTGACACCAAAAACCAAACCAATTCCAAAAATCTTTTTTATGACTGTCATATCTCAGACTTTGCCTTTTCTTTTCTATGTTGATTCCTATAGTTTCTGGAGTTCATTGTATTTTTTCTCTCTCTGTGTATGTGTGAGTGTGTGGTGTGCACATGTATGTGCCATGGGGCTCCCCATGGGCCCTCCTGCAGTGGCCAGAGGGGAATGTCAGGTGATCTACTCATTCTTACTTGAGCTGGAGTCTCCTACTGGTCCTGGAGATGGCCATTTATTTCGTGAGCCCCAGCAATTCTTGAGTTTTTGCTTGTCTGCAGGCACATGTGGCCATACCCAGCTGCTTACATGGTCCTGGGCATGAACTCCGGTGTCTCGCAGGTGTCCCTCAGGCCTCCTTGGGCCCTCATGCCTGTGCAGGTTGTGCTCTTAACTGCTAAGCCATCTCTCTAGCCCTGGAGTTCATTTTTAAAGTAATCAGTACTGCTGTGAACATGTCTGTACATAAATGTCATCTTCTTTTTTTGTGTAGTAAAGATGGGCTTTGATTTATGTGCAGGCTCTAGCTAAAGCCCTGTGTGTGGCAAGTGGAACCCGAGGGGCTGACAGTGCCATTCTGTATTGCTGCTCAGTGGCCGTGTGGCTCTGGGAAGATCACATAGTCTCTTCCATCCCAGAGATCTCACTGGCAAGATGGGAAGAATGGTCACTGATTAGGTTGTTGCCATAGATATGAAAGGATAGTAACTCCAGCTCTTGTGCCTGTATTAATTAGAAAATGAGTGTGGAGAGATACATCAGCTAGACTTCTCCAGCTTAATGTAAGTCCTGTGTTATGCATCCTTCAAACTTCTCTGTACACACAGATTTGAAAGCGTTTCATTCTCAGCATTCTTGAGGTAAATAAATACTTAAAACATTTACAGAATTGTTTGGATTGTCAGTACTGGGCCATCACATGCTCTTTTGGAGTGCTGCATACCTGCTGGGTGCTCCCACTGACCACAGCACTTGGAGTTTGCTGGGAAGAGGCCTAATGGCAGAGGAGACCAAGTGGGGGTTGTGCCATCTCCCTCTGGCAGGGTTTCTGTGCAGGAGGCCGATGGCCCTGCTGGAGCTTCCCTCCCGGCTCACCAGCCCTGTGGCCACTGACTGGGAACATGGATAAAAGGATTCAGGGCTAGCAGCTGGCGCCATGGCCACCCTGTACATGCCCACAGGGCTTGGGGACTTGTCCCCAGTCTCACAGCAGGTATATGGCCGCAAGGCTGGGAGCTGAGTACAGAGAGCAAGCTGTAGCCCCTTCGTGCCTGTTCTGGGAGAGCCCAAGGAAAAGCAGCTCCTTCTTTCAGGTGTGGCCCTGGCTCTGTCCAGCTCCACTTCCTGGGTTCTGTTAAGGGGGAGCGGAGGTGATTTCCATAGTGGCTTGGATTTGCATTTTGATATATTACAGGATCCTGCTGATTTATCAGTGTTAGTGGATCTGATTATATTAGGGTGTCTTGGATGTGCTTTGTAGAAAGTGATATATTTCATGCTCAAAGACAAGGAATTTATGGATCCAAGTGCCAGAGCGAGGGTTTAGTTCAGTTTTGAAAGAATTATTCTTGATGGATTTTACAAAATGAGATTGAGAAGTGATTTGATGCGTGGAGTAAGGAGTCGTGGAACATTATGCAGATGATTGGCAATTTATTCCGAGCACGAGGCAGATCTGCTGGAAATGAGAGGCGCAGCTGGGGAGGAGGTTTGGGCTGTGGTGGTGGGTGTGTGGTATTTGGGGAGTGAATGATTAACAGTGCACTGAGGGTAATTAGGTGAAGGCGAGGAGAGAATGGTGTGTGTTGAGTGTGTGCGTGTGCGCATACACGCGCACACAAACGCTTGCAGAGATTATCTGGTTCCATCATTATTTGACAGAGGTCCAGAGAGGGGAGGAAACTTGTCTGAGGGCACACAGCTCTGAACACTGTGCTTGTTTCTCTCTTTCCCACCTTCCTGAGAAGGGAGGGTGAGAGACCTCTGAGTTGTCCTGGACTTGGCTGAGGCTTCTGGGCTGGAATCTTCTCTTCGTGGGAGGTGCAGTGTTTCTGACACCCTCTTCCCTCATGGGAAAGCCGAGATGATTCTGAGGCCAATAATCGAGACATTTCCTAGTTGTCACCTTCCAAGCTTGTGCCTTATAGAAGGAACCCTGAGTTGACAAGGAGTGAGAAGTGAGGGGTGTGACAGACCCAGCTGTGCCTTTGCTCTCTGGGAACTTTGTTCACTGAACTTAGTTCTGTGCGTTAAGGGCAGGAGACTGTCAGCCCCGCCAAGCTGCTAGGGAGACAAGGGAGGCAGGAAGGTGCAGGTTCTGTCCTCGGGAGCAAGTCTCATCCAATCTCATCCTGTGTCATTAAGGGGAGAATAGAGCAATTTGGAAAAATGCTTTTAATGTAATTGAAAAATGCAGATTGCAAAATTGGCACACTTAGGAGTTGAGACAGTCTAGTAAATTATTTCTTGCTGCTTTTAAAACTTGGACACAGAATACTCTTAAAGGCGCCTGTCTCGTGCCCAGTCGTGGTGAGGTCTTTTAATACTTAAAAAACCAAGTTGTTTCATATTCAGTTTGTTTCATTATCAAAGTAAAAATTTGGGGAAATGCAAGAAAATGGCAAAAATGGAAAGATTAGCTGTAGAGCACCCACTTAAGGATCACGGCTTCAGGCATCGTGGGAGAAGTGTTTTCCCCTTGTCCTTCTCCCTGTATTTATCATCAGGCTTTAATTACACCATTGGTACTTTGTTTTTCTTTTTTTAAAAAAATATTTTATTTATTCATTTTCAAGCAGAGGGGGGAGAGAGAGAGAGAGAGAGAGAGAGAGAGAGAGAGAGAGAGAGAGAGAGAGAGAGAGAGAGAGAGAACATGCACCAGGGCACCACCTTTTGGGTCTGGCATATGTGGGTACTGGGGAATTGAACCCAGGGCCTTAGGCACTGGAGGCAAGTGCCTTAACCGCTGAGCCATCTCTCCAGCCCAGTACTTTGTTTTTCTAAATTGCATTAAAACATTTTGTGATAAAAATTCTTGATAGTATTCCTATAAATAATTCCAGTACTTGAGAAGCTGAGGCAGAAGAATTAGAGTTTGAGGCCAGCTTGAGCTATATTAGGACACTGTCTCAAAAAGACTAAAACAAAACACAAAATAGATTTCATGATGGTGACCCCCATTACTAGAAATTTCCCTCATAAAAGAAGAGAGGTATGTTGTGTGATTCCTCTTCACCCTGTCTCCTATCGCTATTGCTTTTATTTAGAAAAGGTCTTACTCTGCAGTCCAGGTTGTTCTAGAACTCACTGGGTAGCTCAGGCTAGCCTTGAATTCCTGCTCTAGCCTCAGAAGTGTTGGGTTGTAGGTGTGAGTCACCATGCCTGGCTGCTGACATCCTTTCTCCCTGGCAGGCTATGGGAGTGGATCTCCAACCTCCCCTCCTCTCAGCCCCAGCCTCAATCCAATCCACATGGAAGAACCCCGCTAGTCATGGGTTCCTGTCCAGAGCAGGGAAGCTCTAGGCTGTAGGAACCAGAGCCTCATTGGCTGCAGCTCTGCTTCGCTAGGGTTCTGATGTTTTTCCCTGGAATTGTGTCCACCCAGCCAGGGCCTAGGGCTGTGGCTGGACAAGGCCTTTGACTTTGAGACTCTGATTCGGTGGATGCTCTAGATGTCCCCAGATTGAGCTGAGAGCGTTTCCCCTTTTCTTTCTCATTTCTAGCTCTTTGCCTTTCTGTGAAATTTTCTCTACCTTAGCTTTAAGTCGTTTTTTTGTTTTGTTTTGTTTTTGTTTTTCAAGGTAGGGTTTTGCTCTAGCTCAGGCCGACCTGGAATTCACTATGTAGTCTCAGGGTGGCCTCAAACTCACGGCTATCCTCCTATCTCTGCCTCCCGAGTGCTGGGATTAAAGGCGTTTGCCACCACACCTGGGTCTTAAAAAACTTTTTATGGTTTTTATACTTTTCCTTAAAAATTTAAAATATATGTTAAGTTCAGAAAAGTAATTCTAACTCTTGCTTTCTGAGAATTTCTTTTTTAAATGAATCTTTTAAAAATTTATTTATTTATTTGCAAGCAGAGGGAGACAGAAAGAAGAGAGAGAGAGAAAGAGAGAAAGAGAATATGAATATGGCACACCAGGGTTTCTAGCAGCTGCAAATGAACTCCAGATGCATGCACCACTTTGTGCATCTGGCTTTCCGTGGGTACTGGGGAATTGAACCAGGTTGTTGGGCTTTGCAGGCAAGCGCCTTAACCACTGAGAAATCTCTCCAGCTCTTCTGAGTATTTCTTTCTTTTTTCCCCCATTTTTAAAGGTATGATCTCACTGTAGCCCAGGCTGATCTGGAGCTTACTCTGTAGTTTTAGGCTGGCCTCAAATTCACAGCAATCCTCCTATCTCTGCTTCCCCAGTGTTGGGATTAAAGGTATGGGTCACCACAACCAGCTCTAAGTATTTCTTTTTACAAAAAAAAATTGTTTATTTGGGATGGAGGGATTGAGAAACAGAGAGAATGGGCACATCAGGGCATCCTGCTGCTTCAAATGAACTCCAGACACATATGCCACATTGTGCATCTGGCTTTACATGGGTACTGGGGAATCAAACCATGACTGGCAGGCTTTGCAAGCAAACACCTTTAACCACTAAGCCATCTCCCCAGCCTCTTTCTTTTTCTTTCCTTCCCTCCTTTCCTCCCTCCCTCCTTCTCTCCCTCTCTCCCTCCCTCCCTTCCTCCTTCCTCCCTCCTTCCTTCCTTTTTTTTTAAAATTGTATGCTTACCAGGTGCTTTCCTAGCTGAGTTTTATTGAATTTTCTTGTGCTTTCTGAGGGATTCTTGGCTCTTTCCAGCTTCTTTGGGGGTTTGGTGTCTAGATTCCTTGATAGAGATTTTTATTGGACACTGGGATTCAGGAGGGAGTCTCTCAAAGACTGACCTTGCATGTGTGTGTGTTCATAGGACTTGTCCACAGTGAACTTGCTTGAGGGTTTTGAGGTGGAAGGCTGGCATTCACCACATGGGAGCTTTATGCATACTTTTTCTCCTCCTGGGTTTTTTCTCAGAGAGGCATCTCCTGTGTCCCAGGAGGCTGCAGCCTCTTGGCATCTGAGCTGGGCAGGAGGGAGAGTCTCAGGGTTTAGTAGGCACTCTCCTGTCTCGCCCTCCTGTGCACTCACATCCCAGCACATCTCCTCTCCGTGCAGATTCATGTTCCTCCTTTCCGTGGCTGCACAGCGTTCCACTTATGCTCACACCATTGCTCATGTGCGTAGAGGCTGCATCTCCTTGCTCCTGATGGCGGTAGAATTATTACTTTTTTTTCCTATGTCTGCTAATTTAATGGCATCTTGTTTGAGGACCAGATGAGTTCATTTATGGACAGCGCTTTTAGACCTGAGCCTGGCACCTTGTGAATGCTAAATAAGTGCTTGTCATGGGGTTCCTGTCTATTAATCTCCCATGGTCTTAGCATTCCCTTCCCTAGGCAATTTACATGCTAACAGTATTGACCCTCATCATGTCTCCCCTCCTCTCCCCCAGGTGCTGTTTGACTCTGAGTTCTGCTATTTCATTATCATTTTTTTTTAAACCAGAGAAAACCTAACATCTTTTGTAGTCACATCTATGGACCTCTCCCTTTTAATTGTACCCTGGCTTTAGACCATGGTTTGTGTGCCCCCACCCTGAGTTCTGATAAATAGTCACCTATACTTGACCTTCATCTGGCAGTGATTAGCTTGAGCCAGTTTCAATTCTCATCATTGGGTCTGAGGCAGGCCTTGTGGCACCGTGATGAATGTGTGCCTGGTGCCAGGGATCGATCGGCATATTAAGGAGCAGTGCTGCTGTCCCCAGCAACCCTGCTTCGTGACACTCCCCCACGCTGATGCTGGCTACTAATGATTTTAAATGACCTTCCCATCCGGCTTACTCCACGGGGCATGGGTACACCATGCCTTCCCAAACCTTTCCTCACACACACACACACACACACACACACAAATGCTATTTGTGACCATCAAAGAAATAAATACATATATACTGTGGAAAAAACAGAAAGGTATAAGGAAGGAAAAATTACCCACTGTCTCTCCACCCGGAGGCAATGACCATAGACTTTTGGGTACATTTCCATCCAGTCTTAGATAATTGAACCTGGCCGAGACCCACTATACATCTAGCCCCCACCTCCACACTGCTGCTGCAGCTTTGAATGCTCTCATTTATTACAGTGGTTGTCAGTGTGGTCTGCAAACCCCGGGAGTCCTCAAGACCTTTCCAGAGGGTCAAAACTATTTTCATAATCACACCTACAAGTTATTTGCCTTTTCTCTCTCATTCTCTCAGGAGTATAGATGGAGTTTTCCAGAGGCGACAGGATGGGTGCCACTGCAGTAGGTTAAATCCCGAAGCAGATATGAGATCCCAGGCCAGGCAGTGATAAGATTGTGAAAATGGAAACGATGCCTTCTCACTAATTTTCTTTCTGCCCCGAAAAATGTAGTTTAAAAAAATATTTATGGGGGGGGGGAGAGAGAGAGAAAGAGAGAATATATTGGCACACCAGGGCCTCTTGCTACTGCAAACAAACTCTAGATACATGTACCAATTTTTGCATCTGGCTTTTACTTGGGTACTGGGGAATTGAACCTGGGCAGGCAGGCTTTGCAAGTAAATGTTTTTTAACTGTTGAGCATCTCTCCAGCCATAGTTGTTTTAAAATAAGAAATATATCATTTATGTTAATGTGTTATAAGCTAATTATTGTCACTTTTACATAGGTTAATAAATACTTTCATATGTCCTCTGTTTTCATTGCCAGTGTACCAAGCATCAGTGCCATGCACATAACCAACAGCTCTTTGGGTCCTCAATCATTCTAGGCAGTGCTAGAGAGATTAGAAGGTTTGACAGCCATGGTTTTAAGTAGACCTGTGCAATTCTGTTTTTCAGAGCAGGTTGGAACTAATCTGTTGGTAGAAACAACATCCATCCCAGCCCTGGGACAAGAGAGGATGTTGTGCTCTATCTAACCTGTATCCCACTTTCTGCTTGTTTAGATTTCTAAACTGAGCAACAAAAATGTGATTTCAGGGGTGTCAGCTTCCATTGGCTTCCCTGCTCCTTCCCCCAGGTCCTCCCCTCTCCCTTTTAAAGATGGGTTAACAGTATTGTGCACAGGATGGTGGGAAGATCTGCCAACTCCAGTGAGCACTGAAGCCATAGTTAGCCTCGTCCCATCCTCTGTCCCTTTCTTGTCCACGCAGGCTTGTGCTTTTCTTAGAGTGCCCACACAGCCCTGCAGCCTGCCTCTCCCACTTAACATTCTCCCCCAGCCCTGCCCACCGCTGAGCCACCAGCCGTTTCTGTGTCTTCGGAGGGCCGTCAATTTTCACTGGTTCTACGATGCTCTCTCGAGTTGATTAACTGTAATTTACTTAGCCGCCCTTGGACACTTAGGTGGTTTCTAATTTTTGCTATTATAGATAATGCTGAAGTGGTTATCTTCATGCATGAAACCCTTTTCTGTTGGATTATTTCTTTCGGATTGATTCCCAGAAGTGGGACTGCTGGGTCAAAGGGCTGTACATTTTCATGGGTCCAGATACATCTCCTGTCAGATTGCTTTCCAAAAGGATTATACCAATTTGCGCTGCCACCACAAAGCCTTCGTAATAACCAACTATTTTGCTTAACTATCATGCCTAGAATTTTCCCTTGGAGCCCTGAGGGGGCAAAGGCCCTTATCTAAGTGAACGTGATCTATAATTATTTAGACTAACACCAAAATTGCCTTCAGAACATTTTTAACCTGCTGGGTTTAGAATTCTAATTCTCATACATGCTAGTATTAAAAGTTTCACAAGTAGCAATTTCTCTCTCCCTCCTCACAGTGTGTTTATACAGCCTGACAACCATGGGGAAGTGTGAAAGCTTTAGAAACACTAGTGGCCTCTTTCTGCACTAGTTGAAGTGTTATTTTGAGAGGTACAAAAACACAAATTAAAGTACATTTTCATTGCAACCTTTGGTTAGGAAAGTTGTTTGTTTTCATCTGGACTCTTCACATTTCTTGATTCTCATTCAAGTGTGTTCCAAAACGTGCTGGTACCTTGGAGCCTTGCCATGCTGCTGCATGCCTACGAGTGTGGTGATGGGCATCAGGGGCTGTCAGGGAAGGGGACTTGGATGGATTTGGGTTGGCACTGAGGGCATAGGAGCTACTGTGGAAGTTGTACTTTGAAGAACTTTCCAGCATTCTGACTGGTTATCTTGGAGAGGGAGGGGGCTGTTGGGGAAGGGCTAGACTGTGGCCTGGCAGGGCTGAATGCAAGTTGTCCCCAGTTGATAAAGGAGGAGATGCCTTTGATGAGTTTGGGGCCTCTGAGGCCCCTCAGGTGTGGTATGTGCCTGCAGTGAGCAGTTGTGGGAGTGCACGTTTGGGCCACAAGTGCTGCCAGCCTCATTCAGCTTACTGCTGGGCTGCAGGCTATGCAGATCCCAGTGAGCCAGGCCCACCTCCTCCTCCTCTTTCTCTACACATCTGTGAACTAATTGCCTCCTAGGGCTGGAAGGATCAGCCAGCTAGATGTGTGAAGCCACTTTTGCAAACTGAAGCCCTTACAAATGGAGGGTATTATCCAGTGCTCCAAGCTGGTTATTCAGTAATTGCCTCCTAAGCTGCACTCCTCAGCATGTGAGCCTTGCCATCCTCTTTGCTTGCACTGCCAGGCCTGCTGATGGCACACTGTTGCATCCGTTCACTCCAGCGGGCCTCTGAGAGGCCTCAGCACCTCTGGGCATAGCTGCCTATTTTTCCAGTTCTGCAGTGCAATGTTGGCTTGCAATTAGCGAGGTGCTAGATTTAGGGACAGCTCAGTCTTTGGCAGTGTCTACCAGCCAGACTTCTGGATGCACTGCTCTGTGGGCCATGAATTCCTCTAGTCTTGCTTGAGGCTGTATGTCTGTGGTATGGGCAGAAAGGGTCCCAGAGACTGACCAGGAGATAGCCCTTGATGGTGCTGTCAGAAGGCTTGGCTTATGCATTTCCATCTGTCCATCTATGAGATTCTGGATCTGTGCAAGGCCCTAGGGAGCAGGGCACCTAACCTATCCTGGCTGTCTAGTTAGGGACAAATGTCGAAGTGAATAGAGTGACAGCTCTCCAGGGGCCACTGGTGTTAAGACAGGGAACTCCAGAGGAGAATGGGCTGGTCCAGAGGCAGAGAAGGTAAAGTTCAGAGACAGAACCTGGCTTGGGATGATGTGTTTATACAGCCTGACAACCGTGGGGAAGCGTGAAAGCTTTAGAAACACTAGTGGCCTCTTTCTGCACTAGTTGAAGTGTTATTTTGAGAGGTACAAAAACACAAAGTACATTTTCATTGCAACCTTTGGTTAGGAAAGTTGTTTGTTTTCATCTGGACTCTTTTCACGTTCCTTAACTCTGATTCAAGTGTGAGGTGAGGGAGGATGATCCTGTGTGGTGGGGAGGGGTGTGGGGGGCAGGTCAGGTGCATGCCTCACTCTTATTGGTCTTAGGCTGCCACTTTCTGTGCTTGTGCTGGGCTAGGCGTATCTGGGACCCATTCTGGGGCTCTACCCCAGCTCAGATACTTTTTTTGTGTGTTGGGTAGGGGTGGGGGTGTGTGCATGCATGTGCTGAGGCCAGAGGAAACTTCCGGCACCATTTTTTTTAAGACATCATCCACTTTTTTTGAGACAGTCTTTCACTGGACTGCAGCTAGGCTAGTCTGGCTGACCAGTGAGCTCCAGGGATCCTCCTGTCTCTGCCTCCCTAGCAGTGGGATTACAAACGCATGTCACCTTGCCCTGGCCTTTTCCCATGGGTTCTGGAGATCAAACTCAGGTCCTTGTGCTTTCAAGGCAAGCACTTAACTGACTGAGCCATCTCCTGGCCCTGACACCATGCTTTCTAGCTGTGTGGATTAGGGCAAATTATTTAAAACTCTTGGCTTTAGCTTTTGCACCAGGAAGTAAGGGATTGTGATGGCATCCACCTGAGCCTTCTGAGAGCTGAACATGATAATACTGGAAGAACTCTTAGATGAGAGTCTGCAGTGGGTACTCCCTAATGTCAGCTGGCTGTGGCAACCTCCTTAACGCCCATTTGACTGGTGAGAAAACCGAGGGCTGTAAAGGACTTGCAAGCAGAGAGGAGGCATTTATTTATCTCTATTCTGGGATTTTCTAGACACTTCCCTGCTTGGGAGCTTGCATAGGGTAGTTATGACTCTGGCAAGACTCTTCATCTTTTGGAGTCTTGATGGGCTCATTTGTTGGGGACAAGCAATACTGTAGGTTCTGTGAGAGCAGGACCATATTCTTTCTCTTGCATTCTCTCCTGGAGGAGAGCAGGGTACATAGTAGGTGCTTAGAAATATTTGCAAATTCACTCCCTTGAGCCTTAGGAGTATACAGAATCTCCCAGGGAAGCATCCCTGTGGGGTGACGTGTTAACTGTCCAGGTTTGAGCAAGGACCTTGAAAACTGCTGAGAGCTAAATCAAAGTGATGATTGTGCCTCATCTGTTGAAATGTTTGTGTTCATGCTCCCAGGTAATAGTCTTGGGTCAATGCTTGCAGATTGTGTGTTTATTTATTACTTATTTATAAATCATAAATCCAGAAAGGATTTGAGGAAGCTTACAATAAAGATACAAACACAGTGAAGCTGCTAAAACCAAACAGAACATTAGAGCTGCCGGAAAGAAGAGGCGTGCATGTAAATAAGGGCAGGACTGACCTGCTGTCTGGTGGCATCGCCCTAACTCAGCATGTGCTGCAGGAGGCACAGGACTGCCCAGGTCCTTCCCAAATGGGGACAGACAGTGACCCCTTTCCGGGGGTGACCTAAAGCCCCTGGCCACTGCCTGGGCTGTTCTTTTTCGTGTGCCTCAGTTTCTTTTCTGCCACATGCAGTGACAGTCTGCATCTCAGAGAACCATTGCAAGGTTAACTGACCCTCAGAAAGTGCTTTTGTGGTGATTCTAATGGTCACTGTTCCACGGGCTCATAGCTCCCAAGGACAGAGGAAATGTGGAGGGGTCTCCCCAGGTGCCCTTGGCTGTGTTCACACTGATATGGCCTGTTCATTGTTGTTTAAAAATACTTGCAGGGTTCGAAGCAAAGGGAACATACTTTTTAATTATTTCCCTGCTTGTCTCCAGCAATGATGTTGTCAAGGAAACCAAAACCTTTGAACAGCTTTTCAGCTTCCTGGTCAGAAGACGATACTTTACCACACTTATATTGTCTGTGGGAATGGACCTACCATTCTGTGACAAAATCTGTTTCTTCTAGAGGGGTTTGCTTCCTTTACATCCCACAAATAGACTCTTCCTGACCTTTTTCACAGGAGATGGCTGGTTGTTACTGCTATTTTCTCTTTTGAAAGAATCGGGAAGAGTTGCCTGCATTCTTGACTCATAGTATTTCATTCATTCAGCTAGGTAGGGAGTGGATATGGAGATGAGTCACATCATGGTCTTCCTTGAGGAGACAGCAGCTGGGGGACAGGTCATGACAAGTGTGAGTGTCCTGACTGTGCTACAGGGTGGAAGTCAGGATGCTCTGGGGCAGAAAGAACATCCGTGGGCAGGGGTTGTGTTAGGGCATCACAGGTGGTTGACATGCAGCAGGGTTATGGAAGGACATTCCTTGAGGCATGGCAGAGGGCACTGCCATCAGCAAACAGTAAGGCAGTCAGGAGGGTGGTAGGTTGGACAAAGCCTAGGAGGGAGATAAGCTGGAGAGATGGAGGCCACTCAAGCAAGGGGGCGGGGAGGAGAAGAGACCAACACAGAGTCTTCAGAGGGTGTCCAGTTTCTGTGGACTGAACCCTAGCTTCTTGATGCACTGAGGCGTGTCACTCCTGAGTTCTAGATCCAGAGGGAAGGGATGCTCTTAGCGCACTTGGCGTTTAATAATTCATTCCGGCTGCGGGAGCACGGCTTTCACTGTAATGCTTCAGCCAGCATGCCAGTAAAACTTTATGATAGTTAAGTCCTGTCAAGGGCACTGGTTTTATATGAAAAAGATAAATCATTGTTAGAAAAACAGGAGTCTGAGTTTCTAACAGCCCTTCTTAGTTTTCTTGTGACTTTAAAAATAACTTTAGATTTATAGAGGTGTTGTAAAAATAATAGAAGGTTTCTGTATATGCTTCCCCCAACTTTCTCCTAATGTTGACCTCTTAACCTAATTCTGGTGCATTGGTCAAACTAAGAAATTAACACCAGCAAACTGTTAACAATGCTGTGGTTATTATTGGATCTTACCAATTTTCCCACTAATGTCCCCCTTTTCAGTTTCAGGGTCCAGCTCAGGGCACCATGTTGCATTTAGAAGGCTCTTGTTATCTGACAGATGGTTTATCTTGAGGATGTCTCTGAGGAACAGACTAGAGCTTGTCTTGGCTACTTATTCCGAGTTCCTTGTTTTGAGCCAACCCCTACCTGACTGCTGGCTGACAGAACCTTCCAGGAAACTGGCACTGTGATGGTCAGTCAGACCCAGACTGGACTTCAAGGCTGTTTCCTTGTTAAATCATGAGCAAGAGGGGTTGGTTGCTCCTGAATGAGCTTTCGGACAGAGCACCAGCAGCTGCTCACCCTAACAGGCTTCTCATCCTTCGTCTCTCTCTCCTTCTGGGTCTAACCCAGCCAGCCTTTTGGGCTGGTGCTGACATTAGGGAGAGTTGGGGTTTAGGCTGCTCAACCACATTGATGTTTCACAGCTTTCCTACACTTTATCAGATAATTGTGTCTTGAGGCAGGAAACAAGAGTTGAAATGTGTTGCTTTCAGTGAGTGAACCAAGCGCACTTTGCATACAGAGAGAGCTGCACGTCTGTCGGCAATCCTCCTGTCCCAAGCTGCTTCTTCCCATTCCTTCCTCTGTGCACATTCTTCCCTTCTTTGCCTCCTGTGTCTTTTTCTTTCTGCTTGCCCCTGGCCCTGTCTCCACCTGCCTCTGCTTGCCTTCCCTTCTTTCTCCCCTCCCTCTCCAATTCCCTTCTTGCTTTCCCAGCAACAGGCCAGTGAAGCCGTTGCCATGGTAACAGAAGCCTAGCAAAAGCTCTGCTTTCCCAATGCTTCTAAGGCTGAGGATGACGCAGATCATGTTGATTTCTAGAGTCAGCTGAGTCCAGGCTTCTGGCCTCTGAAGGCCTTTCATCTTTCAAAGGCTGCACAAGCTTCACAGCTCACAGCTCTGTTCAGTTGATGGTCAATTTTCATTTGGAAACTTAAAAATTTGAGAACTCTGCTTCCTTGTGTTTCCAGAATACTTGCCTCACCTGAATTCATCAACTGAGTGAAGACACTAGGCAGGGAAGGGGCCTGCAGGCCACCCAGGAGCAAGTTACCCAACACCTTTGCTGAATTACTGGGATGAACCAGTGGTTGCTTTGAAGGAGGGAGGCCCGGGGTCTAGTTGGGCTTAAAACCTTCAGATCTTTAATTTTTTTCAGCAGATTTTCCAGGAGGGCTTGTAAGTCACCAGACCAGCTCTGTGGTCTGGGAGAGTCCTTCCTCCTGAGGAGGCTAGTGTGTGTACACACTGTGGTTATTTGTCACAGTGGTTCAGGGAGTCCAGCTGGTGCCCATTCTTCCTGCACATTAACTAGGCTTTGTGGTCCCCTTGGAGGGCACTTGGCTCCTGGTCTGCCTGGAGCTGGTCGACCGTGGTGGCAGCCACACTCCATCTGGGTTTGACTCCGGCCCAGCTTGTTGGCATTAGTGAGGATCTGGAACTCTGCCATCCAGCCAACACCAGCTAATAGCCCAGCAGGGAAGAGTTAGTCCTCAGATTATGTTTAAGTTAGTTCTTATTCCCTAAGGTAACTTTGTTTAATAAAAACCTTAAGCCTCTATTACTGTGCTTATGGGTATCCTGGCTCCAGGGTGTACAAACAAGACTCACGAAATTCAAATATTACTTGTGACAATGAAAAACATTCTCATTCAGACGGGCTATGAGAAAAGCACAGGCGTACTCATTCTGTGCCTGAACGGTCTCTGCACGTGGGGCCTTTTATTTTCATAATCACTTGGTGCTTATTTAAATATTGCCCTTTCAGGAGTGAATTTTCAAGGGAGGAAGCTTTGGTGTGTGAATAACTTCACAGCTACCACAGACTTTCCAATCAGCTGCTAAGATTTAAGTTGATAATGGACCCTACACAGCAGTCACTAATGGGTGATAATCTGGGAGTGTTTTGTTATTGTTTTTATTTTAGAAGAAAGGTTTGAAATTAGCATAGTAAATCTCTGTGGGATCTTTGCAAATAAAAGAATATCCACGTTAAAAACAACTTTCAGGCAAGATGTATGGTAATGAATAAAACATCAGCGAGTGAAAATAAGCGTGTTTAATTATTCAAGTAGAAGTAGTAATTTAAACTAATTATTGCTTGCGGATTTCATAATTCAGTTTTTGTCTCGCAATAATATTTCCTCTGGGCCTCTGGGAGGCGTCGGTGCCTGCTCCCCCATTCCTGGGGCAGAGAAGCCTGCTGCCTCCCCCAGGCTCAGTGAGCCCCTGAGGGGTCGCTCAGGTCTCTGCATTTCCAGGCCTCCTTGTGCCCTCAGTCCACCTCAGTCCCTCTTGCCCTACCTAATTAAGCATTTCCTTGTTAATCACCTGCTCTGGTAGGTTCAGGGGCTCACAACATTAAGTTTCAAGTGTCACAGGGCTGCCTTCTCTCCTGACCTCAGGGATTCAGGCTTCACTAGCATGTGTGACCCTGCATACCCTGCCCATGTCCCCACCTGGCAGGTCATTCATGGCTTCCTCCATTTGGGTCTCCTCTTGGAGGCATCTCCTCACTCCCCTGTTGGGATCCATTTCTTCCCTTCATAGCTTTGTACTACGAGGTTGTGGTCCTTTTTTTCCTAATTTTCATCTGGGGGCTTCTTTTCACTTTGTTTCAGGTCCTAGAGGAAAACCATGGCTCAGAGGGATGGAAAAGTACTGGGAGCTGAGGAAGCAGGCTGACCATCCATCACCTGCTGCTGACAGCTAGGGGCCCTTCTGGCCCCTGAGGCTCCTCCCAGTGCCTCAATGGCTCCTGCCTGAGAGCTCATCTTTGTCTTCCTAGAGTTCAGGACCTGGGTGTCCTTCATGTCGTAGCTGCTAGAGGAGCTTGGTCTCACTCTGCTCAGTGCTCTTCCTAGGGTGTAACCGGCACCAGTAGGTGCTGATGAAGGAGGAGTAAGTGTTGGAAGTACTTTTGCTCAATCACTCAAGGCTTTTAAAACCCAGTTATTACTGCTGCTCCTGTGAATGCCTGTAATGGCACGGGAGGTTTTCTGAACTTCTCTTTATTGCACAAATGCTGCCTGGATCAGATCTCGACAATTCAGGTGAATTATTATTCGGCCCCTCAGAAGGGAAAAGGAAAGCTTTCTATTTGTGACTTCTTCCCAAGTGTCCTCTGTCAAAAGGTAGTGACATGTGACAGCCATTATTACCTTGGTGTAATCACGCACCATTCCATCTCGGGCCCAAAAGCTTTTCCATCTGTCATGTCGGAAGGACAACCTTTATTTAAGACACTTCTCCCCTTTCTTTTGTTATTACTTTCTCCTAAAAAAAAACCAACCCTCTGACTTTGCAGGCATGATCTGAGCAAGGAGTGACTCATTCCTTTGTGAAGTTATTGTCTTAGACAGGGGTGAGACAGGTGGGTCACAGGGACAGGCGGCAGCGTGAGGAGTTGGCTGCCAGAGCCATGGGTCTACATTGAGTCACCAGCTAAGGCCCTGGCAGGTCAGGCAGTCTCAGGTGTTTGTTCCTCAGTTGGAGAGCTCTGTGATCTCTGCGGCCCTTTTGCCCCTCCTGGTTCTATGGTCTCCAAAGTAGGTGTAGGTGAGGTAAGAGAGGATTACAGGTGGCCCAGCCTTCCTGCAGTCCCTGCAATAAGCATTCCAGCTTCTGAATGAAGTTCTCTCCCTATGGCCTCCAGAGGAAGTCATTAAACAAGCAGAGCAAAAGTTCCTAGTAGCTTGCAACTTCTCTGGAGTAGAGCTGTGGCTTGGGGAAAGTGATGAGCTGGAGACTTGTGTGTGTGTGTGGGGGGCAGGAGGCCAGGCAAGGGTGCTTGCCTCCCTGTAATGCCGCTGCACATCCACATACATTCATCTGTGCAGGCCTGTGTGTTCATGTGTGGGAGTGCAGGTACATGCATGCTATGGTGTATGTGTGATTTTTTTTCCCCGCCCCCCAGGTAGGGTCTCACTCTAGCCCAGGCTGACCTAGAATTCACTATGTAGTCTCAGGGTGGCCTCTGCCTCCCGAGTGCTGGGATTAAAGGTGTGTGCTGCCACATCTGGTTACATTGATTTTTCTCCCTTAGCAGACTGCATAGCTCTTTCCAGTATCCTGACAGGTAGTCAATAGGAAGGAAACTTCCAGCTCAGCTTGGTTTCATGTCTCCTGCAGCCCAAGCATGAGTCTGTCTTCTTTTTGACACAGGGTCCATCTTGTTTCACTAGTCTAGTGTGTGTACCAGTCTAGTTGCCATGTGAGCTTTAGGATTCTCCTAGTTCCCCCTCCCAGTACCTTAGGCATGCTGGGATCACAGATACATCAGCCACTTTTCATCAGGCTTTACATGAGTGATGGGGAATTGAACTTGGGTTTACAGGCCTGCAAGCAAGTGCCTTTAACTGTGGAGCCATCTCCTTAACCCTGATGTTACAAATTTTAAAATAATATTTATTTAGACAGGGACAGACAGATAAACAGACACACAAACACACACAAAGGGTGCATGTGTGTGTGTGTGTGTGTGTGTGTGAGAGAGAGAGAGAGAGAGAGAGAGAGAGAGAGAGAGAGAGAAGATAGAAAAGAATGAATATAGTCATACCAGGGCCCTTTGCCTCTGCAAACAATCTCCAGATATGCACCACTTTGTGCACCTGGCTTTATGTGGATACTGGGGAATGAAGCTTTGTAAGCAAATACTTTTAAGCACCAAGCAATCTCTCCAGTCCCATGATGCTACAATTTTTGAACCAGAGTATTACAATAGCCTATGTACATTGTGTTCCTGAATGATCCAACTGAGGTCCATAGCAGTCATGTCTTTCTCTCTTAATTACTTATGAATTTGTATTTTTTAAATAGGCCCACGAGAATGAGACAAGCACAGACAGCCTGAGATTCAGGCGACCTGTTAAGAGGGTACTTACTCTTAGGTCACAGTGGGTCTGTCTCTCTCTGAGGAATTGGCAGCTGAGTCTTAATTACTTTTGTGACCCTGCCTTTGCTATGGTCTGTATCAGAAGTGCCCAATATATTGTTGTTGGGTGAATTAATATTTCTTATATATCTTGTACCTGATTCTCCTGTTTGATTGTAAACCTCTGTAGGAAGAAGAAAACATCCTTATTTCTTTAAAGAATGTAAATACACGAATTCGGTACAAAATTCAAATGATACAAAAGAAAATGTGCCCTTTTCCCAGGTTCCCTGCCCAACCTCATCTTTATAGCTAGAGGCACCTTGACCACTGCAGGATGCTGCCTCATCCCCACAGCTAGAGCTGTCCTCACCACTTCAGGACGCTGAGCTGGCCTGAGCCATATTGAATCTAAGTGAGGGCTGCATGTTGGGGAGTAGACCACTGGGACTCCTGGGAAGGAGTGCATCCTTGGGTTGGAGTTGTGATTCCTTCTCTCTGAAGTTCTGCTTCTCTCCTGCAGTCATTCTGAGGTGGTTCAGCCTTAGGACCATGTGCATGGTCAGCAAGGTGGCCACCCTGAGTGATGTCCAGAGCTTGGCACAGGAACTGCAGCTGCTGGTTCTTTTCCTGTGCTTAAAATTAAAGATAGCAACTGAATATGTATCATTTTGAAATGATAATGTAAAATCAATGTAAAGGTGTGATTCCAATAATAGATTGCTGATTAACTGAATTTTTAGGAGCCATTTTGTTGCCCAGAGTAAAGCTGGCTGGAATGAAGCAGAATTGGAATGGCAAGCCTGCTTCTAATTGAAACACACCTAAAGTGCTTGGACTCAGACTTCCATCGAGATGATTGCAGCGATCAATATTCCAGTTTGCTTGGCTGGCAGCTGGCGAGGAATCAGGATGGATGATGGACCCGGGGAAGCCCTGCCAGCAGAGTGTTCATTCCTGTTTGCTGGTTTCTGGCTTGCCTGCTGGAGGGCCTGGAGTAGAACAACGCCATGCTGGTGCAGACTCTGTGGGGGCTTGTTTGGTGTCACAGGAACTATGTGGCCATCTCCCTGAGTTTGTTTTTGGTAACATTGAGGACTCACATTGCCAAGTTTCCTTCAGGCACTCGACATCAACACATACATAGTCCATCTCACCAAACCTCTGCGATGACGATGACATGCCTGTCCTGTCCTTGGGCTTTTGGTGACTAGGGGATGCAGGGTTATGGAATTAGAAGGTGGCAGAGTCAAGGGCTCCTGGCTTCCCATGTCAGTGCTTTCTCTACGCTCCCATTCTGCCTAGAAGGATTGAGTCACATGTTTGGGGCCTGGATTCTTACTTGCTGGGAGAATCGATGAGAAGTGAGGGCTGGTTTTCAAAAGCTAGGTTTACCACCAACACTGTGGTTCCTCAGTTTTCACCTTGACCTTTCCTTGAGAGGCCATCCCACCATGGTTCTCAAGAGCTGAGCTCTCCACTGGGTGGGTTAGTGGCAACCATACCTCTCGGCAGTATACTCTGTGTAATCCAGGCTTAGAGGTACCTTGGCTTCCAGTACTTTTTAGGGACAGGCTGATGGCAGTGTTTAAGAGAAACCGCTAGTGAGGAAATCCACCTGGATGACAATGTCTATAATGGCCCATTTGGAGGCAGGGCCTGGCTCTATATAGGCTTTTGGGTTTCTCAAGTGCTGTGATTATGTGGTCTCTTTTCTGACCCATTAGCTGAGGCAGGAGGCAGCTCCTGGTCACATACCTGCTGAGTGGATGACGGTAGGCTTGCCTTTGGAGAGGATGACCAGCTGGGCTGTGCAAGGAGAGGCATGGTGAACAGGAGTGCAGGCTCTTCCAAGGCTTAGAAGCTTCAGTTCATACCTGACATGTGTAGTGGCCATGTTCAAAATCCAGGCTGGAGAAGGGAGGGCTTAATGAAGTCTTCCTTCTGTCATGGACATGGGTGTTCCAGCACTGTGACCAGGAGTTATCCTGGAGGCCTGATGCTATGTATCCAGGAGTGATCCTGATGGACTACTGCTAGTATGGAGAGTGTGGGTTTGACTGAAGAACATACGGCAGGTGTGTTTTCTGTTCTTGGCACACTCTGGAGTGGTTCAGAAGAGCAGTCAAAGAGCTGTGTCCACTGGGCTTTCACACGGACCACCTCATCACAGGAGCCTCATCCTCATTTTGTAGTTGAAGAAATCAAGCCTCAGGCTCTTGGTGCCTGTGTGTAGTGTGAAGAGCTTGGATTTGAGTGGAGAATACATTTGTGAGGGCAGGACAGATGCCCCAGGGCCTCCCTGGGTGGGCCTGTGCAAGGTCACACTGCTGCCAGGCAGCTGTGCCTACACCGCTTAGCCCCGGGGGCCGAATGTGAACTAGTTAAAGTCTAGGACAAGTCCCGTACTTTCTGTGCTCTCCACCTCCATGGAATAAGTTCTGGCTAAATATTTGGGTTGTGAGGGAATGAATGAATGACATTCCTGGAGAGAAGGGAAAGAAAAGGTGAGTCTGTAGATATGCCTCTGCTTCTTGTGATAGAGAAGGGCTCTCTGGGAAGGAGGTGTGGGAATTGGATGGTGCCCACCAACCCAGCCAGCCTCAGGCCTTGGTGTGCCTTGAAGTGGTGGTGTGGAGTGGAGCAGGTTCAGCACAAAAGGAAAAATTTGCTGAAGTCCTTCCAGGGGAAAAAGATTGATACTCGCGCTGAGAATGCAGCTAACATCTTAATAGTAACCAAAGAGTTTCTGTGAGATTAGGTAATGATACATACTCAGCGCTCAGTCATTAGTTTGCATTGTGTCCTATATTCCTGAAAGTTGCTTTCAACTGGGCATTGGTGGTATAGTGGTGAGCATAGCTGCCTTCCAAAGCTGCTTTCAGATTCTTAGTGATGGGTTTACATTTTGGGGGTAATTGTCCACCTTTGACATTAATAACCCCTCCTCCTCTGAGAGTCTAGGGCAGTAAGGAAACACTTTTTGTTTTGTTTTTTCAAGGTAGCCAAAGCTGACCTAGAATTACTATATAGTCTCAGGCTGGCTTCGAACTCATTCGATCCTTCCACTTCTGCCTCCTGAGAGCTGGGATTAAAGGCGTGAGCCACTACATCACACCTCATTTAGGAAAGGCTGATAACTCAAAGCCTTATCCATCTTCCTGGCTTAGTTGAAATGGGGACAGGAGGTTGGCCTGGCTGAGATAAGCAAAGCTAAGACAGGGTTGGCAGTCGTGGTCAAGGGTAAGTGGATGGCTTTAGATAGGACTGGCAGTGGTGGGCAGAGGCAGGCTTTAGACAGGGGTGGAGGTACGTGGGCAGGGGCAAGCCGATGGCTTCAGGGTATCCACTCCTCTTCAGGGTGCCCTTGTTTGTGCTGCCACTGCTGATCACATACAGATCACAAAACCTTTGGACCACAAATGTCCTGAGAGTTCTGGGTGTTTTCTTTCTGCAGGCTTTGAAGGCAGCTCTCCTCTGAAGCCAGGAATTAAGAGCAGACTGCAGTTTCACACACTGGTGCCCCAGCATGCCCTGAAACCCTGTTTCGCTAATCTGGGTGTCAGCAATTGGAACAGGGAGAAAGATATGGCCACACTTTCCTCAGTCACTTGTGGTGCCAATTGTGTGTGGCTTCCAGACAAATAAGTCAAGATGGACGGCAGGCAGGACTCAAGGCTCTGATCCTGATTGTGTAGGAGAAGGTACTTGAGCTGGCCCTGGGGACAGGGGAGGTGTTGTGGGCAGGCTAAGGGCTGAAAGGATACTTGCTTAGCCAGTTGTGAGGGGGGCTGGTGATGATGAGGACCCACAGTGGGGGCTGGGGCTTTGTGAGGCTTGAGGGTGAACATGAAAGTTTGTCTTTAAATATTTATTCATTTTCAAGCAGAGAGATAGATAGATAGATAGATAGATAGATAGATAGAGAGAGAGCTATTAGGGCCACCCCCTTGTGGGTTTGGCTTATGTGGGTCCTGGGGAATTGAATCAAGGGCCTTAGGCACTGGAGGCAAGTGCCTTAACCGCTGAGCTATCTCTCCAGCCCGAAAGTTTGTCTTTATAACTGGGAGCCACAAGGCTCATGTGATGGGCTAGGCCCAAAGATAGCAATGGGGTTTTGTTGATCCCAACTTCACATAGCTCCACCACGACTTTCCCTTTTCCTTATAGATTCGTTTAAAAAACTTTTTTTATTGACAATTTCCAGAAATATAAGCACTGTACCATAATCCTAATCCCTTCCCAATCCCCCCTTTTTCCCTCTCCCAAGTCTCCCTTCCAGTGAGTCCCTTGTTTCCAACCAGTCTCTCCTGTTTTGATGTCATTGTTTTCCCCTCCTATTAACGCATCAGCCACTATAAGGCCATGAGTGCCATGAACACTTTGTGCCTGGAAGACAGCATTGTAGCTCTCCTTCCTGTCCTTTGGCTCTTAACATTCTTTCTGCCACCTCTTCTTCAGTGGTCCCTGAGCCTTGGAGGGGTTGATAGAGACGTGTCATTTAGTGCTGAACACTCCACTGTCACTTCTCAGCACTTTGGTGAGTTTTGAGTTACCCCAGTGGTCACTGTCCCCTGAAAATTGAAGTTTCTCTAACCAAAAGTGAGAAACATTAATATATGGGCATAAAAATGAGTATCTAGAGGGCAGTTTGGCTGGCATAATACATCCATTTAGCCAGACAACAGTAGTAGTTTTTCCCCAGTGCTTATGACCTCCCCAGCCATAGGCTTTTCATTATCAGGAATGAATTCCCTCCCATGGAGTGGACCTCAAGTCCAATCAGAGAACAGTTTGTTTCTCCCATAACAGACATGCCACCATTGCACCAGTTGGTACCTTGCAGAGTCCACTGCTGGTTAAGACTGTTGATGACTTTTCTCTCCCAACAGGTTGCATAGCTCTTTCCAGGAGGAAAGGTGGTTTCCAGCTCAGCTCTAACTTGATTTCTCAGTGACCTGCAGTCCAAGCATATGGAGTCTTCAGCAATAGGGTCTTACCATCTAGTTCTGGTGGGCAACCAAGAGCCTTGGCAATGGCCTATAATGTTTTGGGAACATCAGGGACCTCCCTGGCCAACAGCTCACTGGAGGGTATCCCACCCTCGGCCCTGAAATTTTTCTAATAACAATCTATGGTTCTGGGCACAACATTATCCACCTCCACAAGATACTTCTGCCCAAACTTTCTTTTTAAATATATATATTATTAGCTAGCGAAGAAGTAGGTTTCCATATGGCTTATTCATAACATCTTAAATTTAGATTAACCCTCTCCCTCCCCTTAGTTCATTTTCACCCCCCAGTATTCTGCCCTTCCTTTGTTTAAACGAAATTAAAATTGGGGGCCTTAGGAACTCTTCTGTTGGTTGAAACTTGTTTACTTTGAATCCTGATAATGAGTTTCAGTATTGCTCAGCCCTGGTGATAGGTGTCAGCTTGGAGGAAAGTTAAGGTGCAGAAAGGTCACATTGTCATGGAGTGCCCACATCCCATCAGGGGCTAGGCTGGAGCCCCCACCCCTCAGTAATTGTCTCTGCCCCCCCCACCTTCAGTTCCCCCTCACCAATGTGCCTGTGTCTGAAGCCTGAGGTGAACTGGAAAGTGATGAATATTTACACAGGCTGCACAGGGCTCAGTGACGCAGCTGAGAGCCACGAAGCGCTCGGTGACTCATCAGACCTTTTCCAAATACTTGTGATATTTTACTCCTCTGGAGAGACTAAAGTAATTACCAGTTAATGGTAGCAGATGACGCCAAAAGTACGCAGACCTGCCTGGCTGGTCCTTTTTGGGTCCAGGGTGTTTTGTTTTCTTTTTAAAATCTATGTGAATGATTTTCTCTGTAATAATATTTGTTTTCCTCTGATTATTGAAGTAATGTATTCTTGTTATAGAAAACACATGAATGTGTTAAATAGGAAATAAAATGCATGAATTATTTTTTCCATTATAGTCTTATTAAGAATGTTTTGCCTGTGGAAAGGAAATTTGGAGCCTGGACTTGTTTTATTTGAGGGGCTTGTTGAGATAACAAGATCATCAGTTTGCAGGCTGTGCTTTGGGGCCTCTGAGGGCTCCCTGGTAATCTTCAGGATGTCTGAGGAAGCGTTGTATCACGTCCACCATCAGGGCTCTGCACCAGTCCTGCCTTCATCACTGCTCTTTCTCATGGCCGTCTGGATCTGTGGCCCGGAGGCTCATTAATCTGGAGATCCAGAAGTCCTGTCCAGCTTCTCATTTCACATGTGAGAGAGCCCAGGCCATGGAGGTGTGGCTTGGTGTGAGATGTGACGTGGTGGCTTAGGGATAGTCCATGCTTTTTGACACTACATTGCCTTTTAGACTATGAATCAGGTAGAAATGTTGGCAGTTTATCTCGATTGCCATTGTCACGAGCTATGCCAACATACAGAGACCCCCAGGAAGCTGGTCAAGGCTCTCCAAAGGGCGTGCTTTTGAAGGTAGGGAGAGCTCAGAGCAGCTTCCACGTGAAAAGATGAAAAGTAAAAGCCTATTGTTGTTGTTAGGCGCACAAAAAAGAAGAAATTGCCCTGGGTGATCCTGGTTGTGTGAATAATGAGAAGAAATTAAGTAAAGGCCGCGTTTCCTGACACTGATATATTAGAACATGGAGTAACTTTCTACAGGAAATTGGAACAGGGATCCCTTGAAATTGAATTTGAGGCTGTGAATAGCAAACCTGCATTGGCCCTGTGTGTCCTAATGCAAGTTAAGTAAGCAGTTTCCTGGCTAAGAGTTAAGTACGTGAGGGGGACAGGTTAATGCCTGGGCCAATGCCGCACAAGTTAATGAATTGCCTCTCCCACAGATTGTCTGCGAAGATACTGGAGAGCCATTTGCTTCCTGTGGAGCTACTCTAGAGTCCACATACTTATTTTATTAGATTTTTGGCCCAACACATTTGTTCCCTCTCATTGGTTTTGCTGATCATAATTACCCTCCCCCTTCTATCTCTCCATGGCTCTCTCTTGATTTAATTGTTTGCAGTAGCTCACCATTTCACAAAACGGGTGTTTTAAAATAAGAATACTCTGGACCAGAGCCCATCTGAGGTTTCATAGTGAGAGTCAAGGCAGTGTTGGACCACAGCCGCAGAGATTAGGGAGAGGAACAGTGCCAGCAGGCTTCTGGCGCCAAGGAAAGCATCGCCCCCTCCAGGAATCTGGAGCAAGCTGTGCACCAGGTCTCTTGGGGAAGGTGGAGGTCTAGGAGAAGAAAGAGCACTGATAAAGGTGCCACTTCTTTCTGGGGTCCTACCACAGGACAGGCATTGTGTGAGGGCTGGCAGTGTCTTGGTCACAGCCTCAAGGAGGTGATTCTCCATTGCAAAGCTGTTTTCACTGGGAAATAGGACACATGACAGCTGGTGGGGAGGACCATGCAGGAGATCCCATAAGCCTAAGAAGGACCTGGGACATAGAGGAGGATCAAACAATGTAATAAGTATCTGTACCCAGCCATCTTCTACCTGCTGGCTCTCAAACACATCTCCTCCTCCTCGGCCCCTCTGTTGGTGTCCAACTGGCACTTGCTTTTTATTGCAGCAACTATTGACAACCCAGCTTTGCAGAGCTCTGACTCTGATGTCATTCCAAGAAATGCAGTGACCTGATGCTGACACGTCACCCCGTAGATGCTGCTGTATTTCTCTGGACGCCCTTGGGAGTTTACTGGGATACCCTGGGGTTCAGTTTTGGAACTGCTGTGGCAATGCTTACCTGTGTGGTTTTGTGGAGATTCAATGACAGGTTCTTGGAAGCTGGTCAGAGCAGCGCTTCAGATGGGATGCTCAGGGTGAGGATGATTGCCACCTCTTAGCCCCTGAGGATGATTGTCACCACTTGCTGGTCTGAGCATGGGTCCCAGGATGGTTAAGACACTGCTCTTGATACCCAGGAAGAGAGGCATACAAGGTGCTTCATGAGACATCCTTGAGAGGCACCATGTTTCTGCATCTGTTATAACGTGATTGTAAGTGTTCATGTACTTAAACATGGACCCTTGGGGATTTCTTCCATATCTCTGCAAGTGCACATAGTGAAGTAAGGAGGAGGTAAGAGCCCTGTCATCATGTTAGGACATGGGCGTCCTTTCTTCCTTGTTTTGTTTTTAATCTTGTCATTGGAAAAACTGTATCTGTGGTTCACCTCATATCTGGGATATCAGCCTAGGCAAAAATGGTATGAGAGGAGGCCATAAAGCCTTCAGATTCTACTCCAATTGAAGTGGAAAGTTAAAAGTACATTAACTTTATAGGGGTGTAATCTGCATACTGTACAATGCTGAGCGTACTGGTGGCTGAGCATGTCCCCAGGATGCCCCCCAGGGCTGCAGACAGATCCATGGCCACAGTGTTGCTAGTGACCTTTGTCAGTCAGTCCCCTTCTTCCCAGCCGCAGCCTGGGGCTGCACACATATGCTTTCTGTCACTGTGGATTAGTCTGCTTTATTGTAGCATTTCATTGTCAATGGAAGCAGGCAGTATATAGTTCTTTGGTCTAGACCCTTCCTTTCTCCCTCTCTCTCCTATCCTCCCACCCTTTTTTAAATTTTTTTCATGGTAGGGTCTCACTCTAGCCCAGGCTGACCAGGAATTCACTATGTTGTCTCAGGCTGACCTTGAACTCACATCAATCCTCCTACCTGGGCCTCCTGAGTGCTGGGATTAAAGGCATGCACCAGCATACCTAGCCCTCTTCCTCCCTTTTTTGAGGAAAGGTCTCATGCTCAGGAAAGGCTGGCCTGGGACTCACTGCGTAGTGCAAATTGGCTTCAAACTCATGGCAGTCCTTCTGTCTCCTATGGCTGTGAGCTACCACACCAGCTCAGGCTTCTTTCACTAACAAAATGTTTCCCAGCTTCACCCATCTTGTTTGGTACACATTCCTTTCTGTTGCTGACTAGTGGTCCATTGTATGGCATTTCTGTGATTGGTCCATCCATTCTTCTGTTGACGGACATTTGGTTTGTTTCCATTTTGGGGCTGTCAGAAGTCCCACTTCTATGAACACTGTGTTCCATTTCTTTTAAGGCACATCTCTAGGTGGAACTGTGGATCATGTGTTTAACTTTATAAGCACAGGGGAGTTTGGGACAGGGAGAAGAATTGCTTCATTGGCATATGTGAAAGGCTCTTTTGCTCCTGATGGAGGACAGACCATGAGGGCCAGACGAGCAGGGAGAGTGGTGAGGGCACTTGCAGATATGGGCTGAGCCAGACCTGCGGCTGGATGAGAGGGAAAGGGACTAGTAGAAGGGGTGGGCTTGGGTTGTGGGTGCTCTGTGATTGAGTGGCTGGTGTTGAGAGCCAGAGACTAGCTTCAGTAACTAAGGGTGAGATGCCACTTGTGGTTTGGGTATAATTTGTCCCTCAAAAGTTCATAAGCTGGGGCTGGAGAGATGGCTTAGTGGTTAAGGCAAAGCAGAAGGACCTGAACCAGAATAGTTCTATTCCCCAGCACCCGCATAAAGCCAGATGCATAAGGTGGCACATGTGTCTGGAGTTTGTTTTCAGTGACTGGAGGCCCCAGCGTGCCCATTCTGTTTGTCTGCCTCTTTCTCTCGCAAATAAATAAATATTTTTTAAAAAAGTTCACAAGGTGGAAACTAGGTCCTCAACTGGTGACACAGAGGTGGCCTAGAGGGAGGTTATGGGAATACAGCCCTCATGGTGGGTAATGATGGTCTCTCAAGAGCGAGAGTGTGGATTGTTATGAAGAGCGAGGCTGGCTGCCCAGCTTTTCCTTCCTGTTTTACCATGTGATCTTTCCTTTGCATGTGCTCCAGCCATGATGCAATGCACCATGTTGTAATGTGTCCAGAAGGCCCTGAAAAGAGCCAAGCCATGGCCAGCATCATGCCATTGGATGAACAAAACTGAACTAAATAAATAAGCCTCTTTTCTGTTTAGGCTGCCAAGCTTTCTGTCTTTTGTTGCAGCAACGCAGAACAGACTAAGTGCTGTTTAAGGAAGTGTTGGGCATGGTAATTTTCCGAGGCTCATTTATGTTCTGCCCAGTTAGACTGATAAATTAACACTAGTTTGTTCCTAAACAGATAAGAGAGGGGAGGAAAGCCCGAGTTGGGCAGCTGGTGCTAGTGAGAGGAGAGCCAAGCAGGTGGGCTGGCTGCGAGTGCGTGGTACCTGCTGGGACGCTCACACTTTGCAGTGTTGTGATCAAAGGCAAGAACAGCCCATTTGTTCTGGCATGTCTTCAAGGGTGTTTGTATAGTAAGCAGCTTAGAAAGTGCAGAGAGTGTCTCTGTGGAAGGGAGTTACTGATATTCAGGGGTAATAAACACAGCACCTCCCTATAAGGTCAGGGCTTCCCAGTGTTGCGACCCCTTCCTGGGAAGCATCTCACAGGGTGTCTGGGCATTCCTTGTAGGGGCTGGGATGTGGGCCAGGCAGCAGAGCTTCTCTGCTTTGCTCTCTGACCAAGGTCTCATGTGGCCAGTGTGTGTGAGACCCTGGCCATCTAGTTTGTCCGTTTGCTAGCAGGGTGATAGTTAAGATGCCACATGGTTCTTTCAAGTGCCCGTGAGCCACCTGGCCCAGCTGGCTGTGTCACCTCTTCTCTCCTGCTCTGCTGCTGACTTCCTGCCTTCTTCATTGTTGTAAATGCACTGCTACTGAGACTTGGTGAGCATCTTCCAGGCAGCAGGCCAGGTGACAGAGGAGGATTCTGTGTCCCAGCCCTTGTAGAGTGAATCTGCATATGCACACATGCCGTGTAATTTTGCTGCCCGGGCAGTCACCTGTTTTTGACTTGTTCACTTATATAGTCTTGGGGGCGGGTCTTGCTCCTTGCTTCAGTTTGTGTCCCCAGGTAGGAAATGCACTTTCACATCATTGCCAGGGTGAGTGTCATTCAGGTGCCAACTTTTCACCTGGTAAGCAGCAGGTGCTGCGTGGTGGCTCTGTGGTTATTGTTCCTATTCTTTCTGTCCATCATGGCAAGTTCTGGTTGTCTCTTATGCCATCCTTGTTTGGGACACCAACCTGGGGTAGGGTGGGTACAAGCATCTATACCTGGAGCAGTTCTTGAGCAGGTCCTTAGCCCATGCTACATGTTTTGCACACTTGCCAGTCTGTCAGTACTCAGTGAGGTTGGAGCCCAGGTATTTCAGGCCTGCAGAGATGAGATGAAATGGTGGCCTTCATCTGGAGCCAGGTGATATGCCACAGGCTGGGAAGCCTCCCTGAAGCCCATAGCAGCTGGCTCATTGCTGCTGCTACCTCTCCCTGGCTGGCTCCCCCTTTGTGCTCAGTCTCTGGTGAGGAGAACTGCTGGAACAGTTCCTCCTCTCACGGATGGGGGTGCTAGAGACAGTCTTTTCCTGCTAGTCTCTGCCAGGTATGGCTGAGAGAGCCAGGAGCACATGCTCTCAGATCACACAGATCCCCTTTACCTTGCTGTTGCCTGACTGGGGTGGAAGTGTTGTTTCCGCTTGACTTTGACCTGCTGCTGTGACCCTGAGTGGTGGTTCAGATGTACACCTTCCATCACCTCTACGTGGGCAGGCTTCTCATGGTTCCCTTGCCCTAGCTCCTGTCCATGGATCTGTAGGTTTGCTGACAGGTTGTCTTGATTTCCTAGGTCTTTCTTTCACACAGCTTGGGGTTTTGTATATCACACACAGTGACACCCTAGCACTGGCCTTTCTAACTTCTGTGTCACTGTTAGAAATGAGCAATTTGAGTGATGGCAATATGCTAGTGTGCCAGTCTCAGCTGCTGGGGCAACTGGCAGGGTCAATGCTGAGGTGAATTTGCAGGGTGGCCTGGGGGAGGTGGGGTGTCCCACTGAGTTGCACTTGCCCCAGGATGGACCTAACATTGGCCCATGGGGTCAGGGCAGGGCTGCGGGGTGGTCCTTGTACCCATAATTCCTGAGAATCCCATTGTTTCTCTACTTTCTCACTTGGGATCCTGGCTTTGAGATGCTGACCCTAAGAATATTCATCTGTCCTGCTTACATCACTGTCCTCTGCTGTCGCCTGCCCCGCAGTGTGATTGCTTTCTCAGGGAGTCTCACTGAAGTTTTTAGAATTGTTGAGGGCTCTGTTGGAAAACAGAAAAGCTATTTCATGGGAAGATGATGACCTTATTAGCTATAATTAGGCAATTCACAGAGGTTTCCAATATAGTCCAGCTTGTTGCAAGGGGGGCAAATTCTATGGTAATGTCTTTGGAGATGTAATAGTCTTTAATGCATTAACAGTTTAATTTCCGCTAGAAGGGTTGGCAGCCTGGTGTTTTCATTTAGAAGCCAGGGTATAGTTTGATAGCCACGCACATTAATATGATAACTTTGAGCAAGTAATTTCAGACACTGACATCGAGGGTTGTTTCTATAGCTGCGGGGAGACCACAAGTAAGGAGGTGGACTTGGCTACATTTCAGTTGCACAAACCGTCCTGTGTTGAGCACCCAGGCAGTCCATGCCCCCTGGTCCAGACTCTGATGAAGGTCAGGGACAGACAGAAGGGCTCAGAATCTCCCCTGGTGTTAATTCTCCATGAACATGCATATTTGAAGTTAATGAGAAACTTGTTTTTCTGATTTTGTTACACCAGCCCATGTTCCGCAATTTCTACCAGGCCCTTGGTAGTAGGCACCTTATTCCTTTGCAATTCTGAGACTGGACCTGGGGCGCGCCTGCTGCCACCTTGTAACTGTGCCTATAACATTCCAAGGAGCAGCAGTCCACCTCACACACCTCAAGGGACCTCTCGAGGCCTGAAGCTGCTGCTTCCACAGCCCGTATCTGCACAGGACATCTGTGCCCCACTGCCTCACCTTCCTGCCTCACTTCACTGGCTCTGACATCCAGGCCCACAGTAAGTGACTTCTGTTTTACGTCTTATCATTTATCTGTGAGCATATTTTTAAAAATTCTGCAGGGATTTGTCACATGCTGATTTAGGCTCTATTATCAGAGCTCACTATATGCCCATCCTCTATGGCCTTCAAAGCAGCCATCATCTTCCCCCCAAGGTTGCACCACAGCTCATTGATCTTACTCCTTGTGCTGGATATTGAAGATTTTGTTCCAGCAGGTTTTTTAAAAAAATTATTTATTGAGTGTGTGAGTTCCTGTGTGTGAGTGCAGGCACATATGTGTGGAGGCCAGAGGACAACTTTCTTGTCAGTCCTTATCTTCCCCTTACTTTTGAAGCAGAGTCTTGTTGTTTACTGCTCCACTCCTGAATTTCCAGAAAATTCTTCTGTCTCTGCCTCCCATCTTACCTTTGTAGGCATGCTGGGATTACAGAAGCCAGCCACAACTTCCAGTTTTCACATGGGCTCTGGGGATCTGAACTCAGGTTCTCAGAGTTGAGTGGCAAGTGCTTTATCCACTGAGCCATCTCCCAGCTCCCCTCCCAGCAGGTTTTTCCGTGGGTCTGGCTCTGGCTCTGGCTCTGGGTCTGTAGGCAGTGCTGCAGTGAGCCTTCAGGCACATGAGGTTAGCCTCTGTGCTTATTTTCCCATGTTCGATTCCTGGTGTTGGAATTAACTAGCCAAGACTAAGAATAGCTTTTTTTAAAATTAAAAATTGTATTATGGCAAGTCGGAAAAGTAAAGCTGACCAGTACACCATAGGCAGTGTTCACTGAGTCAGCCAGGAATATGCTCGACTGCAAACGTCAGGAACTCTGGAAATAGGAAGTTGAAGGAAGAGCCCAGGCTAGCCTCTAGCCAGTCATGATCACACCACTGAAGCGTGGTCCTGTGACTCTCTCACCCCACACCCTTAATGTGGCTGGCCTTTGTCCACACAGCAGCTTCCTTGCTTGGGTCTCGCTCCTGTGGCAGCTCCCGCCTGCCCCCTCACCTTTGCTGATTCTTTATTTCGGCTCACTTTTGGTCCTCAGAGGCCCTCTGCACTTGGGCCCTTATGAGATACTTAGTTATTGTCCCTGCACCTCCCCCATTTGCAGCTGCCTGTATTGATGACATCCCATTTGGCCAGCACAGAAAATTTACCTGGGTCCTGACAGAGAAGCAGAAGAGAGCATTCCTCAGGACTAATGGGACTCCTTTCTAATGGAATTGGCTTTCTGCCGTGTGTTTCAAGTCTGCCAAGGCCTTAGGGTTAGAAAACATCCCTTGCATTTTGCATGATTCCTAGGAGCCAGAAAAGAGATCAGACTCTTCTGGGCTTGCTGGATGGACCCTCTGGTCTCTTTTGCAAAGGACTGTTTATTGAGTACCTACTGTGTGCAGTGGGGAATGGGGAGCCACAGCTTTGGCCTTCAGGCAACACACAGAAGAGGGAGCAAACAGGCAGAAAGTCATTTTCGTGTAAACATAGCTGAGCTTGGCTGAGTAGCAATGAGTTTGTGACTCACTTTGATTCTATAGAAAAGTATACAACATGGTAACACTATCATACACCTATCACCAGGTTTTTACAGTCTTCAGTGCTTGCATATTTATGTTGGACCCCACTTTTCTTTTTAATATTTTATCTATTTATATATAAGAGAGAGAGAGAAAGAATATGAACGAACACACTGGTACCTCTTGTTACTGCAAACTCCAGACATATACGCCACATATTGTAATCTGGCTTTATGTGTGACTGGGCTGAACCTAGGTTGGCAAGCTTTGCAAGCAAGAGCCTTTAACCACTGAGTCATCTCCCCACCCCCCTTCTCTCTTTCTCTCTCTCTCTTTTTTGGTAAGGAATAAAGTAGGGACAATGCAGTTAAAGTCCTTTCTCCTTTCTTTTCCAGCAGTGGACACTGTCCTGGCATCGGTGGAAATGCTTTTGACTATTTCTTTTGTTTATTTGCATATAAACAACATAGAATACTTTTTTGCATTTTAAAGATTTATAAAAATGTCACATTCTCTGTCCTTTTTCAATTTACAAAATACTCAAAGTTTTTTTTGTGCTATTTAGCAACCTATTCATCAATCCATCTGATTCCTTCATTGGGGAGGTGGCTCAGCAGTTAAAGCACTTGCCTGCAAAGCCTAGCAACCCAGGTTTGATCCCTCAGTACCCAAGTAAAGTCAGATGCACAAGGTGGTGCTTGCATCTAGAGTTTTGTTTGTAGTCACTGGAGGCCCTGGTATACCCATTCATTCTCTCTCTCTTTGCAAATAAATTAAAAAATATTTTTAAAAAATTTAAAAAGAAATTTACATTTTTAAAATTTTATTTTCACATGTGTGTATCATGCATGTGTTGGTGTATCAGGATATCTCTTGCTGCTGCAAATGAATGCACATTGATTTTACATGTGGCTAGGGAATTGAACCCGGTCAGGGAGGCTTTGCAAGCAAGTGTCTTTAACTGTCATCTCTCCAGTCATTGGATCATTAATTTTTAATTGCTGTGTAGTATTCTTTTGTATGAATAAGGAGAGTTTATTTGTTCCCCTATTTGGGAAATGTTATGTTTTTACTTTATCACACAGAATTATAGTGGATATATGTTCCAGTTATGAATTGCTATATAGCTACCTCTGAATTTAGTAGCTTAAACAGTAGTGCAGATGGCTTAGTTGGTAAAGTGCTTGCTTCCAAGTATGAGCATCTGAGTTCAGATCCTTGGTACATTTAAAAACCGGACGTGGTGTCATGCACCCATAATCCCAGCCCCAGGTAGACAGAGACAGGAGGATCCTTATGACCTGCTGGCTAGCTGGTCTAGCTGAATCAGTCTCCAAAAATAAGGTAGAAGCAATTTGGGATGATATCTGACATCATCCTCTGGCCTCTACACGCATGTGTGCCCACATGCAAACGTGCATACTCATACATGTACACCATTTGCACATGCAAAAGAAAAAACACTAAACTGGTAGATTTATTATTGGCTTTGCAGTCTGGGTTGGCTGTCAGCCAGGACCCTACCTGTTCCACTGCCCAATGCCAGCACTGTTCATGGCTTGTCTATGTGACATGGGCTTCCTTACCCCATAGTTGCTGATTCTAGGAGCCAGTGTCTCAACAAAGAGCCAGGCTAGAACCAAATTCTTTCATGACCATGACTCTACTGCCAGGCACAGCCTTTTTTCTGCATTCTGTCCTTCAAGTCACCCAGGCTGGTTCCTCTTCAGGGCAAGGGGCAATTGGACTTTAATAGGACAAGTGTCACTGATTTGGCAGACCTTAGGAGTGACTCTGTGTAGCCTGTGAGGGTTTCTGTGGTCTGGGCCTTAATACGGGTCCCTCTTGGACCTACTCAGTGTTGCTGGGTTTTTCCTCTTCATGTTTGTTCATCTGACACCCACCAGCTACTGAGAGTTCTGTGGCTTCACACCCTCTCCAGCTCTAGCTGTTAGGGAGTTTCACTTTTGCCCCTCTGGTGGGTGTGTAATTGGATCTTGTTGTTTTATTTGCCTGCCCATTGGTGAGGCCAAGCCCCGAGGGCCTCTTGGGGATGGCATTGTCTTCCCTTCCTAGCTGCTTCTCCTGAAGAAGACAGAAACATCAAAGTGCTACTTTTTGGCTTATGATGTCAATTTTTCAAGAGAGAAGTAGTGAGTTTCCCACAGAGTTTATTGCAAACTATTATGAAGACCTTGGAGTTACTACTGGTATGACTCATTTATGAAAAAAAATATGATTCCAGTAAACTGCAGGCTGTATTTGTAATGTGATAGATTTTCATTTAATCTCTCACCTCCCTGTAATTTGACCAATTTAAAAATGCCCCGAAGCTTGCTTTCTCTTTGTCTGGGAGCTGTGTTCTTAGTATGTGTTACCACAATAATAGAAATAAAAATAGTGCCAATATGTGTCTCTCTTTCAGTTCTTGCTATCTCTGTGGACATTTAATTCTATTTCCTTTACTCTGATCTCTGCTGTCATGGTGTTTTGGTAAAACCTTCAGGGGGATCTGGGGATCTGCGACCCCTATTTGGACTTCCTCTCTGGACCATATATCATTCAATTACTCAGGCACATCTTTTAAAAATGACACCATTGGGCTGGAGAGATGGCTCAGTGGGTCAATCACTGGCTATGTAAGTGTGAAAACCTGAGTTTAGACCACCAGACCCCAGGTAAAGCTCATGCCTGTAATCCTAGCACACCTGTGGTGAGATGAGAGGTGGAGTCAGGAGAATCCCCAGAAACTCTTGGGCCAGTTTGCTTGGTGCTAGCAACAGTGAGCAACAAGAGACCCTGCCTCAAATAAGGGGAAAGGTGAGGACCAACACCTGAGCTCATCTTCTGTTCTTCTATGTGTGCTATGGCATGTGCACCCCATATACACACAGTCACACACAAAGCTAAAAAGAAGATGACACCGTGAGGCCACTGGGAGTGGCCATAGTCTTTAGATAGTGGCCTAATACCTGGTGGGGCAGGGGTCATTCAGGAAATACACGCTGACTTAAATGATTCAGAATGAGTGATTGAGGAATTGATCTACTGACTTCTCTCAGAAACATGTGACCAAGAGTTGTCTGATGCATTCCTAAGCTCTCCTGGAAAAGTGAGCTTTGAGTTACTTTTTAATTTAAGCCTGTTCCGTCTGAGCACTCCGAATGCTGCCTGGGCTTGCTGGAGAACATTATCTGCTCTGCTTCCCTCCTAAGGGGCTCTGGCGTCTTATCTGTGCTGGGACCCAGAGCCTGGCTGTGGAGATGAGAGGTAAATGCACGTTGAGCCACGGCTCTGGGCAGCATCACACTGTGAGCCACGTGCATCAAGGGGCAGCTCCCGTAGGCGTGCAGTGTGCACATCCTGTGAACATCTCTGGCAGCCTCGTCTAGTGCTAGAGAGGTGCACAGGCTTCTCCAGGAACCGAACACAGACAGCCATTTGTACCACTGGCCGTCTCATGGGACTCCCTCTTACAAACTAGAGCAGATTATAAACCCAGTTCCTTTCTTGATGTTTTCAGGAGGAAAGCTTTGGGGTCTGATCACTGCTCTTTTTTGGCTCCACTAGGGTGGCATGGGTACGAGGGGTGAGTCTTCCATGTTAGCATGGCGAGTGTTCCTGAGTCCAGGCACTTACCTGCTCATTCCCTTTTCCGCAGCAACCTTTCAGAGTCAAGGAGCTTTCATACAGCATTCTAGGCAGTCTTTGCTTCCATTTCTGGGGGACATTATTCCTTTACCTCTGGCTGTCATTAACCCCCCAGGCTGTGTTTACATATTGAGAGTTAGCAGGACTGTGCTTTGCTGCTGGGATGTTTATTGACACTAGGGCTTTGTTGTGTAATGAGGAACAAATTAGCACTAGGTTGGGCATTGTAAGTAGGTCCTATACCAGGAATAATCTGTATTCCCAAACAAGAGCCAAGACGCTGCAGCCTGCCCAGTTCTGGGCCTAGGTTTCTGGCCCAGTGTCTTGGTATCTTAGTGGGTGATATTTGAGAGTTGAGCTGGTGTGAGGTAGCTGTCCCTACCTTGCTCGTACTTGCCCTGGACCTGGCTCTGTCATATACCTACCACTTTCCAGAGAATTTGATCATTTTATTTCACTGATGGGAAAATAGGCTCAGCCAAGCAACGCCTTCTTCAACACACAAGTGTCTCCTTCCTGTCCTTCCTGGTCCATAATCCCACCACCTTTTCAGTGGTGGTGACTTGTTAGTCACCTGTCTGTTTTCCCTCTAAAGAGCTTGCACTGTCTTCACTCTTCCTGTGGTCCAGGCCATCTGCTTTCAGGCGGGATGAGTATGGCTGCCTCCTAATCATCTTCCTTACTTCCACCTTAGCCCAAGGCAGCCTATATGCCTAGGAGAGTTCCTCATTGACTTCACAGCACATGGGGCTCAGGGTCAAGTCTGCCCTCCTCTGATTGTCCTGGGCCCTTGCAGGCTGCTCTCTAGTCCACCTCTCTTAGTGTACATATTGTCCCCTCCCAGGTCTGAGCAACAGCCATCATCAGGCATAGCACAGAAGGCTGAAGCAGGAGTTTAGGTGCAGCTGTGGGGTAAACACACAGCTGAAAGCAGCACGACTTACATCTACTCATTTCCGAGGCCTCTGCGCTTTCCACTGCTTCCCATTGATCACGACAAAAGTTTGACAAGGGCAGGTACTCAGGCCAAAGCCTGCTGTGTCTTGCTCATAAATGCCCCTGGCAGCCCGGCTCTCCTACGCACAAAAGCCATTAGGCAGCGCTGTCACACACCGATGACAGTGGGCAAGGTCTCATGTTGACGCAGAGTCTGCTGGCTGTTTTTGAAGGCCCTGTCACGATTTTGTTTTGAAGGAGTTCTTGAAAATGACAGGCTTCATTTCAAGGGTCTTTGTTAATCTAATAATGCCCCTGGCTGAAATTTGTGGACTATTTTCCAAAGCTCTTGTGTGCGATGAGATAGGGACAGAATAGAGATAACGTCAGCCTGCTTCAGGCATAGAATTTGCAGCTGGAGCAATCCTCTGGGGGAGCTGAGCCTCACTGAGTGCCATGGGGTGGGTAGGGGGCTGGGTTAGTGCCCAGGCCCTCTGAGGGCCCTTCCTGACATTTCTACCACAGATTAGATTTACATAAGCACAACATGAGTGCAAGGCTGTTCCCCACACAGTGTCATGGTGAATATGCATTCCACTGCCTCACATGGGGTGGCTTAAAGAATTAATAGATATGTTCTTTCTTTTTCTGTCTGTGAACCACAGCTAGGATTAATTTTTTCTGGCCTGATAACTCTTGTGGTTAAAAATATGAATTAAGCTTTCTAAGAGAATCTAACACAAAGTTATTGAAAAGTCAGTGAAGAGAAGACAACAGACTCTGTTGGGTGATGTCTATAGGGTTGTTGCAATTATATTTTTCTTCTGCTGGGCTTCGGGAAATCAACTTGAGAATGGGCTTCTAGCTCAGAAGAGTTATTGGCTATTTTCCCCAAATGGGATTGCCCTTCCAGAGAACAGTGGGCATCTATTTGACAAGAAGTTATAAATTTGTGCTCCAAGTTCTCTGAAGAAAGCATGAATCTCACAATATGGCATGGTGCTGCTGTATTTCATGCGGTTGCGTAGAACTGTCAGGAACCAATGAAGTTCTCAGACAGAGGCCTGCTTGTTCCTAGCTAGCACTCACCAAGTGTTCTCATGTCCTCTGTGCAGGATCGGAGGGCAGATTGAAGCCCTGTGGTTTCCCTGGCTTTGCAACCAGCCTAGACTGACATCTGTCAGATCCCTACTGAGAGCAGTGCCTGGTCCTGCCTGTCATGTTGTCCATGGAGGAATGACCCCATCTCCTGTTTACTAATGACCTTTCCTGGGCCAGGTATTGTGCCAGGCGGTAGGAGATACACACACAAGGCATGTCTTTGCCTTGGTGATGCTGCCTCGATGTGCTATTGGTCACCTGCTGAGGTGGCTTCTCTAGTGGGTGCTTCAACACCAGCTGTTTATCAGGGCTTGTCCAAGCTCCCAGCCCTCCTTATACTCCTGTGCCCCTTCACCCTCGCCTGGGCTGTGCCTTCATTGTGTCTTTTTTTTTTTTCTTTTTAGAGACAGGGTCTTATGTAGCCCAGCTGTTTTCAGACTTACTGTGAGACTGGCTTTTTAACTCCTGCTGCTCTTACCGTCACCTCCCAAGTACTACGATGACAGGCATGTGCCACCATGCCTCCTGTACCCTGGCTATCCTTTTGCCTTCCTCCTGCTGTCTTCCTAGCTGCAGCCAAGTCATTTCTGCCCATCCTTTCTGACTTGCCCAGGATGCCCATCTTGACCCCCAGGCTAGCTTTGGAGCCTCCTTGCCAATTGTGTTCCTTCTCTCCAAAGCGCCTCCTTCACAGCACTTAAGTGCCTAGACCATTTCTTATTAAATGTGAGGCAAGGATGTGTGTCTTGCTCACTGTTGTACCCAGCATGATCACAATGGGTGGCACATGGTAGGAGCTTCATGAACACTGTCATTGGGGCCAGCAGCAGGTTAGTGTGGCCTGTGGTGCATTTCTCTTACAGAACGGAAGCTGCCTCCGCTGATTCTAATATCCCTTCGCCTGAGCAGGAGGGTCTCCTCAGAAGACCCAGCAGCCTTCCCTTCTCCTTTCCTTTTATCTCTTACCTTGTCTGGGTCCTCCACAGCCCAGGGCCACATCACTGTTCCCCTTGGAACACTTCCCCAAGGTCACTTTCCCTTCTGAGGAGTGACTAGTGCATGGGAGTGAAGTGTTAAGGTCTGGGAGCTAGTAGACCAACGTAAGAAGCCCATAGTGTACCTCACTGTCCGGGGTCCCCTGCTTCTAGCTAACTAACACAGGTGGCAGGAAGATGTAGCTGTGTGTAGCAAGGCAGGTCGCTGACTCAGTGCAGGCAGGCATTTTAGCGTCTTTGGGCCTCAGATTCCCTCCTCTGGGTGCTCAGTGTTGTGCCCTGGTCACTCAGACCTCAGTGGCAGTGTCCCCTGAGTGGTTACAGTCTGTGCCAACTGGTGCTGGCTGAGGCCACCATGCTCTGGTGCTTCTTGAGAGGTGTCCTGACTAGAGCTGCTTCTGTGAGGGGCCCTTGCTCTCGCTATGCCACCAGATAGCCAACAGGGTCTATTACAGAAGACGTGGAGGAAGGATTGTAAGAGCCAAAGGAAGGATAGAACTGCTTACAACGCAAACTTCCAGACATAAAAACGGCCTTGATGTTCATGATTTTGTAGTGCCTGATAATATCTACACATAATGGGAGGAAAAGTTGATGACACCAAAACAAAACAGACTAATTGAGAGGGGGAAGAGATATGGGGAAGGGTGGGGATGGAATCATAATGGTTTATGGTCTATAATTATGAAAGCAATCAATAAAAAGTTAAAAGTTTAAAAAAATCTGAGGCCGAGCACGATGGTGGCACATGCCTTTATTCCACTTGGGAGGCAGAGGTAGAAAGATCACTGTGAGTTCAAGGCCACCCAGAGAATACATAGTGAATTCCAGGTCTGCCTGGGATAGAGTGAAACTCTACCTCAAAAATCAATCAATCAACTAATAAAGTAAAGAATCTGAGACTTTCAAAAGTACTGTGTTTTATTATTTGAAAAGAACTTTAGTTCGGTTGCACATTAATATTTAAAATCCCACAGGAATTCATTCTGTTAGATTGGGTTGTTTTCCTTCCTACCTTCCACAAAGCAGTGTCTTCGAACTTCCTCTCATGCCTTTGGCGTCGTGGGTGTCATCATCCTCAGCCACTCTGACTCATCTAATGCAGTTTTCTCCTACAAGCCTGTCAGCCTTACTTCCCATCAGCCAGAGTCTCAGATCCTGCCCTCGGTGAATCAGCATTAGGCTGCTGGCACTGGGAACTTTCCATCCTGCCTCAGGCACTCATTTGTAAAACTTTGAGGAACCTTGTCCCTTGGGTTTTAGGCAGGGCTACAGAGCAGGACCTGCCAAACCTCTGAGTGCTCAGGCCCTAACCTCTATCTGGCCTCCCGTATCTTGAACACAAGGCCAGGGGTGGAGAGTCTGGATGTGCTTCTACAGCTGTGGGGCTGACAGGAGACTTCCCTAAAGCAGGTGTGCAGGCTGGAGTGAAGGGAAAAGGAAGAGCAGTGGTTTCCTGGACTTGAGGGCTTCCAGTGGCTCCAGAAGCTGACATGTCTCTCTTACGTGACAGCATTTCTAAGTAAGGGTCCAGTGACTTAAGGTGTAGGCTCCCTTCACACAGAGCTTAGGGTGTAGCTGCTTGATGTAATGGGCGTCCACTGCACAGAACTGCTTGTTGTAATGGGTGCACTGCCCAGAACTGCTTGTTGTAATGGGGTGCACAGCACAGATCTGCTTGTTGTAATGGGGTGCACAGCACAGATCTACTTATTGTAATGAGGTGCACTGCACAGATCTGCTTGTTGTAATGGGGTGCACTGCACAGAACTGCTTGTTGTAATGGGGTGCACAGCACAGATCTGCTTGTTGTAATGAGGTGCACTGCACAGATCTGCTTGTTGTAATGGGGTGCATTGCACAGAACTGCTTGTTGTAATGGGGTGCACAGCACAGATCTGCTTGTTGTAATGGGGTGCACAGCACAGATCTGCTTGTTGTAATGGGGTGCACAGCACAGATCTGCTTGTTGTAATGGGGT